>CM060594.1:1402500-1600000 GCA_030578255.1 Tiaroga cobitis
ATATTATTGTTTTTCTCTATATAAACATGAAACAATATAAACACGATAATCATATGCTGTGTGTGTGTACGTTCTGTACGATATCTGGCGCAATCGCTTTATTAGGCGTTTTTTTCCGTTCGCGCTGCTTGAGCATTCTTTTATTAATGCTTTTGTTTTTTATATTTTTTGTTTACACATAGGCCTACTGTTTAATGTTTTCAACTAAAAGAAAACTTTAACATATATTGTAAGCTTGTTGTGTATATTGCCTAATTGTAAGCTTGTTCAGAAATGGTGACAAAAACGTAAAAAAAAAACCCGTAAAAATAACATTTTTCGTTAAACGTTATTTAAATAAACGAATATTCGATTTTTATGAGCCCGAATATTCGAATGCAATATTTTTGAAAAATGTCCATCCCTAAAAAAAATAGTTCAGTGCAACATGTGCAGTCTGTCATATAGTCTTCATAAAACTATCATGAGAAGTTACGCATGAAGTTAAACGAGGCTTTTCACTCCACAAATCAGCATTCAGCATGATGTAATGTAGCAGCGCTAACTGTAGCCATGCTATTGTGGTGAAATAGCCGAATGTTTTTACATTATTCATTATAGGGTTCATGAAAAGTTTGGGAGTGAACTTGAAGAACTTTTCAAAGACTTTTAAAAGTGCTTCACACTTATTCAGCACTTTATAACTCTAAATGGATCCAAATTATTAATGTTAAGTTTATTGCAAATTATTGTTAAGTTTAATGTGATGATTTGTATTCGCTAATATATGATTAGCACTATAACCAGTAGATGGCGGCGGAGGAGCACTAGCTGACTCATTAGCTATTCGCTATCGCTAATATATGATTACCACTATAACCAGTAGATGACTGCGTAGGAGCACTAGCTGACTCATTAGCTATTCGCTATCGCTAATATATGATTAGCACTATAACCAGTAGATGGCGGCGGAGGAGCACTAACTGACTCATTAGCTGTTCGCTATCGCTAATATATGATTACCACTATAACCAGTAGATGGCGGCGGAGGAGCACTAGCTGACTCATTAGCTGTTCGCTATCGCTAATATATGATTACCACTATAACCAGTAGATGGCGGCGGAGGAGCACTAGCTGACTCATTAGCTGTTCGCTATCGCTAATATATGATTACCACTATAACCAGTAGATGGCGGCGGAGGAGCACTAGCTGACTCATTAGCTGTTCGCTATCGCTAATATATGATTACCACTATAACCAGTAGATGACTGCGGAGGAGCACTAACTGACTCATTAGCTATTCGCTATCGCTAATATATGATTACCACTATAACCAGTAGATGGCGGCGGAGGAGCACTAGCTGACTCATTAGCTATTCGCTATCGCTAATATATGATTACCACTATAACCAGTAGATGGCAGCGGAGGAGCACTAGCTGACTCATTAGCTATTCGCTATCGCTAATATGATTACCACTATAGCCAGTAGATGGCGGCGGAGGAGCACTAGCTGACTCATTAGCTATTCGCTATCGCTAATATATGATTACCACTATAACCAGTAGATGGCGGCGGAGGAGCACTAGCTGACTCATTAGCTATTCGCTATCGCTAATATATGATTACCACTATAACCAGTAGATGGCAGCGGAGGAGCACTAGCTGACTCATTAGCTATTCGCTATCGCTAATATATGATTACCACTATAACCAGTAGATGGCGGCGGAGGAGCACTAGCTGACTCATTAGCTGTTCGCTATCGCTAATATATGATTACCACTATAACCAGTAGATGGCGGCGGAGGAGCACTAGCTGACTCATTAGCTATTCACTATCGCTAATATATGATTACCACTATAACCAGTAGATGGCAGCGGAGGAGCACTAGCTGACTCATTAGCTGTTCGCTATCGCTAATATATGATTACCACTATAACCAGTAGATGGCGGCGGAGGAGCACTAGCTGACTCATTAGCTATTTGCTATCGCTAATATATGATTACCACTATAACCAGTAGATGGCGGCGGAGGAGCACTAGCTGACTCATTAGCTGTTCGCTATCGCTAATATATGATTACCACTATAACCAGTAGATGGCGGCGGAGGAGCACTAGCTGACTCATTAGCTATTCGCTATCGCTAATATATGATTACCACTATAACCAGTAGATGGCGGCGGAGGAGCACTAACTGACTCATTAGCTATTCGCTATCGCTAATTAGAGCTTAGATCGGGCCCAAAAAATCAAGCCCGACCCGACCCAAGCCCGTGCACGTTGTGTCCGAGCCCGGTCCGGCCCGAGACATTAACTGTAATTATCAGCCCGAGCCCGATTTAAACCCGAACATTTTGGGCCGTTATAACCAGGGGCGACGCCAGATCATGCAGGTGCTGATTGGGTGCTAGACCATTGACAGGTGGGAGCTGCGCAATGTTATATATATATATTATAAATACTATTAATAAATGTGCAAAAATTGCCCACTTAATATTTAATATTAAATTATTTCAATTATCACAATGAAGGTTTTAATTTTATTAAATTGAACAAGCACAACATTCAGGATTCAATCAAATATTCTTAAAGATTCATTATTATTTATAATGTTATTTCGATATGTGTGCGCGTGCAACAAGCAAGATGTGCATTTGTAAATTCGGTGACAAGCGTGCCAAAAATTGATTTAATTTATGATGAGATGGCTTCAGTTCACGTGCTATGGTAACCGCGGCTCGCCGGCGCTTCCATGTCATGATTATAGTTTGCTATATTTGCTTCTTATTATTCCAGGTAATTGGTTGATGAAAAATGTATTAAAATTAAGATACAATTTATACAAAACGAAATTCACTTTAAAGAAAGGCTTTCTACAAAACAGAACATAATGAAGTGGTCATGCCTGAACCACTCAATGTCTCCCGATATTGCGCACCCTCCTATCTATGTTCACTTTCATAATCAACATAGATGGGAAAAAATAACATTATAATATTTGAATAAATATGAAAATAAATGCGTTTATTTAATGGCTACAACACATACTACAGACTCTCTATTTGTACAAATTGCTGCACATTCATTTAATTCTAAATTTTGCACACATAAATTGAAAGGCATGTAGGCCTATTGACTTTATTGCGTGCATTTATTAATTATTATCTTTATGAATAAAGTAACAAGGACAAAGCATGTAAACTGCGTTGTTTATTTATTCAGAATGGAATGGATCGCAAATGGATCCGAATGAAGTAACGTAAAAAAACGAACACAGAAAATGAAAAATAATTAACTTTGGAGGGCCTAGCTAGGAGTAGGCTACTTTAATATAATTTAACAATGTTTTAGAACATAGAATCTTTTTTAAACAAAATCAATATTTGTAAAGCCTGTAAAAGGCAGGCCTATAATGCAAAAACTCTACTCCAATCTGGTAGCCTCCTGCCTTTGTTGAGCCTGTAGATGAAGTGTGAGGAATTGATTAGCCAAGGCTATATATGCTGCATGTAACCATTATATAATAGCATATTAATCACAAAGTTATAGCCTACTTACATGGTTCTACATGTTGTCATGCAAGAACAAGATTGCGTCCACAGTTGCTGGTTTCAGAGCGGTCCTCCTCTGCTCTATCGTTCGGCCAGCTGCGCTGAACACGCGCTCGCTGCTGCTGCTGCTTGCTGGAATGCAGAGGACGGATCTTGCCAAGCTGGCTAGTTTTGGGTACACCAATCCATTGACTTTCCACCATTTCAGTAGATCCCTGTCGTCATCCATGGTATGCCTCTGTGAATTGTACATGGCCACTTCATCCTCATCTGGTTCGTTAACATCGTCTTGGTTCTCCCATTCGGCAAAGTCAGAGTCCATCCTGGGCCTGGCTGCTGGTGGTGTGAAGCCAGTACTGCTCATTGCACTGACAGTCGCTGCAGCATCTTCCTCCACAGACAAGAGTAGGGTGCGAACGTGGGCATGTACTTCAGCTATATCTACAGGAGACATCATCCTCAATTTGTTGAATTTGGGCCAGAGGAAAAGAGCAACTTTGTGCAGAATGTTCACCTTGATTTTTTGCACTATGAACTCGGCATGTCTCTGGCGCACAAAGGCTTGCTGCGGAGAGTCGGTGGGAGAGGGCTGGCAATGTCTCTTCAGTCTCTCAAGCCAGAGGCAGACCAGGTTTATGGTTGGATATTTGTCACCCTCCAACTCTCTCTGGGCATTATAGAATGGCTCCAAAAAGGTGACCAGAAAGCTCAATAAGTCAGGTGCAATATTTTCTATGCGCTCAAGCTCACCGCGGGTCTCCAGCTTCTCCCGTAGCTCTGGGTATATGCCCTGCACTGACTTGAGTGTGAGGTAAACTGTGCTAAATCGTGTCTCCCCCATCTGTAGCACTGTCTTTGATAATTGCGCAACCAGGCCAGATTGTTTCAGATATCTCACGAGTCCTTTAGCAGCAGATATGGTCTCTCCTATATCCGACGCGTTTTGCGCCAGTGTGTCGGCATGCAGACCGTGACGAAGGACAGTATTAATTAGGTGATCGAGACAAGAAAGCCTCCTATATGGTTCCAGTGCTTTGATTATGTTGCTGCCTTCATCTGTTACCCACACTATTCGGCTGAGGGAGCTAGGGTCGAGGCCAAATTTGTTGACCAGCAGACACTAGGGCTGTCGCGGTGAAGGAATTTCCCTTGCGGTAATTTTGAGTGGCTCAATAGCGCGATATGCGGTATTACCGCCATTAATTTATTTATATTTATTTATATTTATTTGTTGCTATATAAATACGTGTTATGATGTCGTCAGCATACACAAAAACAATGTAACCGAAACTAAGCGGCGTTTCTGCGCATTGAAAGGCTGTCACTCAGCACGCACATTGTTGGACTATCGGACTATCTTTGAATGAGTCATTAAACCGTTCATTCAACAAAAACGTTCAAAAAGCTGATTCCTTAAATGATAGATGTAATGAAACAAGGTGTTAATTATTTTTTTAACTTTGAGCTCCACTTTTCAAGGCTCAGCTGGCCAGCAATGCTTCACTTTTGGGCAAAGCTGAAGCAATGCTTCACTTAATAAACCAATGGCATTGATTCAATGCGTGACTCGCCCCCCCGGCTTTCTCGCACTGTGTAATGCTGACCAGCGCTGCCGCCATTCATGGTAAACGCTCTTACACGTTAAAAGGATGATACGACAAATATTTCGCTTTCCTTGGAAACGGCAACCTTTTCACGAATATACATGACTTGACTTCAAAGACAGACGCAGGTAATCGCATGCGCTCAGTCGATCACATTCACTGTCTGTTACTTTTGGCAAATCCACGAAGCCTCTGTACAAATCACCATGATAAACACTCTTGTTATCATTATTAACTTACTTAACATTCAATACACATGGTACGAACTACGAAGGGTGGCCTTATGAAAAAAGAAAACGCGGTTTGCGGTTGCTGCGGTTACTTGCATTCCTCTGCGGTTGGCCTCTCAGTAGCGCGGTATTGCAATATTGCGGTTATCGCGACAGCCCTAGCAGACACACTATCTCGCGTCGGATATTTTTCCCCGTTTTAGCATCCTCCACGGGAAACATTGCTGTGGTGAGATTTTTACCAACTAATGTATAGTCGTTGGTGATAAAATGACACGTTATTGCGATGTAACTTAGCTTTTTGTAGTCATCAGTCCACATATCCGTGCTCATCCCTACGTCTCCATTCTTCAGAGCATCTTTGAGTGTCTGTGCCAAAACTTCCCTCCTCTCATCGGCCTTTTTTAGGCAAGCATTGGAAACGGTGCTATGGTGAGGCAGGATGGACTGGGCCGATACACGACCATATGTAGCACCAACATTGATCAATTCTTGAGCTAGCACCTGGAAGCCCTGGCCACTTACAACGTAAAATGGTCTTATGTCCCTGCAGCAAAACTCAACGCATTTCTCTGTCAGAGCTTGCCTCGCCCTCAGCGGTATGCTCGGAGAAGTAACAAAAGAGGACATTGAAGGCTGACTATCATCCTTTCTGTCATGGCAAGCCTGCTTCACGTGTCTGTTCATCGTCGAAGTCCCCGTTTTTTTGCTGTCATAGGTGAGCAGCGCGCCGCACTTGCACTCGACAAAGCCAACACATATGTTGTCACTGCCCACGACTAGTTTGAAATGTTTCCATACCTCTGACTTTCCTTCATACTTCTGCAAAGTTAATTCTCCTGTTTTAATTTTTTTCTTGACTTCTTCAAGCTCCATATTGCACTTAAGCTAGGCCTACAGTACACAACACAATACAGCACAGCGCGCGAGTGGAGGAGACGCTGCGCGTGACACGTGACGTGCTTGATCAAGGGCCCGAGTCCGACCCGACCCGAGCATAGTGGCGTGAAATATTGGCCCGGCCCGGCCCGCGGGTCGGGTCGGGTCGGGTCGGGCTCGGGCTCGGGCAGAGAATCTAAGCTCTATCGCTAATATATGATCACCACTATAACCAGTAGATGACTGCGGAGGAGCACTAACTGACTCATTAGCTATTCGCTATCGCTAATATATGATTACCACTATAACCAGTAGATGACTGCGGAGGAGCACTAACTGACTCATTAGCTATTCGCTATCGCTAATATATGATTACCACTATAACCAGTAGATGGCGGTGGAGGAGCACTAGCTGACTCATTAGCTATTCGCTATCGCTAATATATGATTACCACTATAACCAGTAGATGGCGGTGGAGGAGCACTAGCTGACTCATTAGCTATTTGCTATCGCTAATATATGATTACCACTATAACCAGTAGATGGCGGCGGAGGAGCACTAGCTGACTCATTAGCTGTTCGCTATCGCTAATATATGATTACCACTATAACCAGTAGATGGCGGCGGAGGAGCACTAGCTGACTCATTAGCTGTTCGCTATCGCTAATATATGATTACCACTATAACCAGTAGATGGCGGCGGAGGAGCACTAGCTGACTCATTAGCTGTTCGATATCGCTAATATATGATTACCACTATAACCAGTAGATGGCGGCGGAGGAGCACTAGCTGACTCATTAGCTGTTCGCTATCGCTAATATATGATTACCACTATAACCAGTAGATGGCGGCGGAGGAGCACTAGCTGACTCATTAGCTGTTCGCTATCGCTAATATATGATTACCACTATAACCAGTAGATGGCGGTGGAGGAGCACTAGCTGACTCATTAGCTATTTGCTATCGCTAATATATGATTACCACTATAACCAGTAGATGGCGGCGGAGGAGCACTAGCTGACTCATTAGCTGTTCGCTATCGCTAATATATGGGGTAAAGTAGGGAAAATGCACAAAGTCTCATGAAAAACAAAAACTTCTCTTCAAATTGTAAATGAATAGCACAGAAAGCAAGTAAAGAGCGCTACTCACCGAAGCTGTCGGTCAGATCAGTACGGTACATTTAATACGAGTAGAATATTTACATTTTTCCTTTTTACTAGCTTTACTGTCACATTTCTGATAAACAAACATGTAATATTATTAGTAACTGTGCGGTTGCTGGAGTTTCAGGCCGTCACTAATCCAAGCTCGGTTTCAGAGTAAAGTCATCCGGTTAGTTCATGTGTTTCTTCTCCACCAATGAAAATAACTGTAAATATCGAAAATATGAGTTTAATAAGTAAATGTGTGTCAAGTGCTGATGAGCATCTCGGGAATGTGACTTTCCTCTGACCTCACGTAAGAAACATGCGGAGACACGAACACACGGATGTGTTTAAATCAGCTGAAGAACAATCACTGTTGTGTAATTCTCAACAGCAGAAGTGTGTGTGTGTGCGTGTGTGTGTGTGTGTGTGTGTGTGTGTGTGTGTGTGGCCCTTTAAGAGCTCAGCGTCTAGAAGTTTCCATCTTCCTCTTTCCCACTGTGAAATAATCTCATTATGTAATATTGTTTGAGTCATTAATCGTGGAAAGTATGAGTTTACTCTGTGTGTGTGTGTGTGTGTGTGAGATAAAGCGGATCAGGAACGCCGCTGGAGGAATGGCAGGAATTTCCATCACTTCCCTGGAAAGAGTGTGTGTCGCTCACAGCGATCTGAACTTCAGCTTCAGATGAAGCAGCTGAAACTGAACACACGCACACACACACACACACACACACACACACACAGATGTGTTTTCGGTTCATATTTCCAGTTCTGTATGCGGAGCTTGGGATTCGCACGGTCTTAAAGATGACACCATTAAAGGCAGGGCTGCATTATTATTGTGTTATAATCTCTTCTCTTCTCTGGTGATGTGGGCGGGGCTATAACCTGTCATTCACACGAGATCAGCCAATAGCAAACCACACCCGTCCAATCAACTCCCACGGACACAATCAAGCCCCGCCCACATTTGATCTTGTTGCAGAAGCGTTTCACTCTGATATACGTCACAATAGAGGAGAAAAGCTAAAATAGATAAAACGCTAAAATGTAATATTTGTCAAACTTTTATAAATGAAAAAATGTAGTTGATTCTGTTTTATTATTTAGACATGTTTTTTGTTTAATGTAATTTAATTTATTTTTTAATTTAGCCTAACCATTAAAACTAAATGTTGAAGGTTGTGTTTGATGATGTCACTGTAGTGTGTGTATGCGGTTCAGTTTGAGGTCAGTAATGTTTTCAACGTTGTCGTTCCAGCATGTCGGACTTCCACGACTCTCTGGTGGACGTCTCCAGCGACAGCTTCTGGGAGGTACGTGTCTCTCGTCCCTGCGCGTGTGTGTCCCGTTAGTGCGTGTGTAACCTCTCTGTGTGTGTGTGTGTGTGTCAGGTGGGGAACTACAAGCGTGTGGTGAAGCGCGTGGACGACGGGAACCGGCTGTGCAACGACCTGATGAACTGCCTTCATGAGCGAGCGCGCATCGAGAAGAGCTACTCTCAGCAGCTGAGCGAGTGGGCCAAACGCTGGAGACAGCTGGTTGACAGAGGTGTGTGTGTGTGTCCATGCTCGCTAGTTAGGCTGTGAGTGTGACATCACTTCCCCTGAACACACACTATAAAGGGCTCCTGATGGGATAGGGAATCAACTGAGGGAACCTATAATGAGGAAGAGGAAGCAGTGCTTCTCAAGACCGGGAACTGATGTAACTCTTCTCTGGGTGTGTGTGTGTGTATGTGTGCTCTTCTCATCATCCACACAGTAGTAAAGTAATAATCATGATCATTTCAGGATCTTAGAGGAATCTTCCTCTCATCTTGACGCCCCTGTTCACGAGTCGCCACTGGCTCCACATGAGCACCGTGTCTCCCAGTAGGCCAGACTGGTCTCCCGCTGAGGCTGTCAGTGTCCGGATGGGAGACTCCTGGGACAGCAGGTCTGCTGGAGGAGGTGTCGTGAGGCCAGCAGGGGGCGCTGCTCACCCTGGGGTCGGTGTGGGTGCTAACGCCCCAGTGACGGGACACTATAGGGCCTAAGAGCACACTGGCGGTGCGTGAGGAGAACCTTCTGTGTGAAGCGCTTTGAGTTCCCAGACGAGCGCTACATATGTGATGAATTATTGTTAATATGATCGAGTCGGAGCGCTACATTTCAAGCACTGGTGATCAGACACATCACTCGTTCTCTCTAAAAAAAAGACTAGATTATGAAGAATAATAATGTCTCGTCCAATCAGAATGTAGAGGCGGAGCTCTTTCAGTTTCAACAGGAGGGATTCATTCACTGGAAATGAATCATCTGATCTTATGTTTGTTGTGCAGTTCATATGTTGTAGAAATGTTCACAGTGTGTTTCAGATACAATCTCAGAAGAAGAGAGCATTGCTTTAGCAATAACCATGACTTCTTTGGGTTAGTTATCTAGGGTTTTTAGACATGGATAAACATGAGTCTACACAGAAGTCGACCGATGTTTTGTTATTGGCAGCCTCAATTCCACTCATGAGTGCTCTCTCCTTCACAGTTAACACAATCCCCGCCCGTTAATTAAGCGTGTGTGTATGTGTGAGTAATGTGTGCAGGAGTGACGCGTGATCGGTAGACTCTCAGGTTAGTCATTTTCATAAAAGCAAACGAGATAAACTGGCCAGATGGAAACCATCCAATTAAAATGTTTCACTTGCAGACAAATACTGCTGGTACTCAGAATAATGAAAAGGTAAATAGAATAGAATAATTTGTTATATATTATTATGGTAAATGCTAAAATTTGTCAAAAGAACACAAAATATTTGGATTTTTAAAATGTGTACATTTTGATGTATCAGAAGATTTGCGCCAGATCGGCCCTTTGGTCCTGGTCGATGATGATGATGACGATGAAGACTTTGCTGCAGGGTTCAGGAAGGCACAGTTCCTCCAGAGGTCCTTATCGTGTGCCGTTATCTTGCTCTCTGATAATGTGTGTTATCTCGGATAGGTAGCGCTCCTGTCTCCAGGTCGTGCTCTGGTCAATCCTGCGCTCAGTGTTGTGAAAGCTGCTCGCTTTGATAGCGCACACGCTAAAGGCCATATTTAAATGTGATTCTGAGGAAATGAGCAGTGTTTCCCTGTCCTCTGGGGTTCGTTGCACTTTTCTCCTCGTACTTCAGAGTTTTCCTGCGATTAGAGGCATTTATAATTATGTATTGTACATGATGATGTTAATGGCTAGCCATCAAAGTTTAATCAGTAGTGAAAGTGAAACCCTTAATATATACAAGCGTCCACAGAGTCAATGTATAGAAACCAGATGAAACCCAAAACATGCACTCAGAGTGTGTGCTTCAGTGGATTAGCAGTGGTTAGTCATAGACGAGTCCTTCAGGGGTGTGTTTCCTAAAAGCAGCGTTAGCCAACTGAAGTCACAAGTGACGTCGTTATCAGCAGTTCAACGAGTCGTGTTTCCTGAAACCATCGTTCCAACATTCACAAACAGCATCGCTGAGGTGTGTGTTTGAGCGACAGATCTCGACCTGTCGTTAGAAATAGTTTCTTGTTTGCATGACATGTGGACTTAATAAATCCTGTTCTTGAGCCAAATAAGCAAACTGACACGGGAAACACAGCCAGGTAGTGCTGAACACTCTTCCTGAAGTGTCCGGTGACAGTGTGACGCCCTCCGCTGGTTAGCTGTGGTGTGTGTGGCGCAGAATATGAGAATATCAGCGGGCCCAGTAGCGAACCCTGGGGCACTCCTGCTGGCAACTCTTTGTAAACATCATCATTTATGTGGGTTCTTGCAAACCTGTATTAATACTAGTGTGGATTTTTTTCTACAATATTCACTCATGATAGTAAAATAGGGCATTCTGAGTCAATCTACTCCAGTGTTTCCTCTCTCACTCAGGAGTAAATGTGGTTAACACCCAGTCATGGTTGAAAAGAAAAATACCGTCATATGCCGTGAAACCGGTATAATTCGGAATAATAGGATGGATCAGTGTCCCCGTCTGAACCCCTGCTCTGTCTCCTCAGGGCCCCAGTACGGGACGCTGGAGCGGGCCTGGTGCGCGCTCATGACCGAGGCCGAGAAGGTCAGCGACCTGCACATGGAGGTGAAGGCTGCTCTGATGGCCGAGGACTACGAGAAGGTCAAGAACTGGCAGAAGGACGCTTACCACAAGCAGATGATCGGCGGCTTCAAGGAGACCAAAGAAGCCGACGACGGCTTTCGCAAGGCTCAGAAACCCTGGGCCAAGAAGCTGAAGGAGGTACAAGCGCACGACCACAGCACACGCAGGCTTGCAGGGCACAACAAAGCCTCTTTACACACGGGTGTGTCCCGACTGTAGTGTATCTACCACAACACACCCGCAAAGCATACACTCAATGTGTTAGATCGTGCTACATTTGATCAGTCCTTTTAAGAAGATCTGTGAATTGATTTCCATTTATTTTCTTATTTACTAAACCATCACCAAACCAGCTGGGCTGAAATCATTCCACTTCCTATTCCTTAAAAAAGATTCCTAAAAATGATTCTACTTCTGATTTCATTAAAAACAATCTTAAACTACTGTAAAATCTTCTTATTCCGATTCCTTAAAAAATGTCTTTATTGAAATAATTCTTCATCTGCTTCCTTAAAAGAAAAGTCCATAAATTTGTTTTAAATAATCATTTTACTTCTGATTTCATTCACAAAAAAAACTAAATTCCATGAAAAAAATCCACTTCTGATACCTTAAGTCTTCAATATAAATCTAAAACACATAAGAGCGTGAAGCAGACCGGCACAGCTGCCAGTGCAGTCATGTGATGGCAGTGTCACATGGGTGTGCTCTCGAGGACTACATTTGCATCTTATCTGTTCTGTGGAGTGTGCAAGAAGGGTGCGTCCCAAACACACGTGCAAGCGTCCATCCGTGCCATTTCTGCTGGCGTTCTCTGACGCGTGCACTCGTAACGCTGCAGTGTGTGTATGATGATGAGGATGAGGATGATCGGCAGTAATGCATTGCAATATTGCGTTACTTCCCCCTAAATAGTAACTAATAGCATTACTTCGTTTCTCTTTATGAAAAGCAATGCGTTCATTACTTTTGCGTTACCTTTTCTCACCTGGGCTGGGCTTGCTTGCCTGTTTTTTTATTAAAGGAGAACTCCGGCGCAAAATGAACCTTTGGTCTAATAAAACATTGGTACCTAGTCAACCGTTCTCTGAGATTTATTTTCATGATAATCGAATGTAAAGAGTTTTATCTCTAAAAACTGTTTAGCGTATAACGCTAGTAATGGGGGCATTTAATAAGTGAAAAGAAATCGCTAGTTAACCCTCTGAGGTCTAAGGATTTTTGGGGTCCTTGAGGTGTTCTGACATGCTCTGACATTTGTGCTTTTTTCAGTTATTTATAAACATGTTAATGGCAAAGGTGTAAATTCACTCAATATAGCACAAACTGGGCTACCGGAATTTCTGAGCAACAATTATGAAACATGTTTGTATTTTTGAGAGAATATTGCTTATGCATGGTTATTGAAAAAACTAAAACTTAAAGTGTCTGAAATAAGGCCACAAAACACATACTAAATATGTGTCCACAAGACTTTTGACTAATGAGTGTTGTTGCCTAGAATTTTTGCTTCAAAATGATCTGAAAATCATCCTGCCTAATCATTTACACAAACACATACACTGATGTAAATTTTATTAGAGACCTTTGGTTTGGAAAGGCAATATGCGTGGAGGCGTGTTCACACCTGAGAAGACAAAGGCCGGATAATGTGCCGCATAATGAGCTGCATATTAATTAGCCCTTTCACACAGGTGTGTCACAGGATCCCAAAGAATGCAAGGACAAAAGAAATTATCTATATAGCCTATACATATTTTACAATTAGAAATTGTAACCAATTACAAATAGGTTACAATTACAACAATAATTACAATTTTAACAATATTTCAAGTGTATTTCTTTGTAAAAACTATACATTTTATCATACGTATTAAAAAAGGGTAAGGATTCATTAGTTTGAATATTGGAACAAACACTATAATAACATCTTAGTTGATAATTCAATATACCTACTTTATTTTTGACAAAACATCATACTATAGTATATTTAACTATGAGCAGAAATTGGTGAACAAAAGCGTACCTATTTAATGTGACAGTAGTCTTTTTTTTAAAGTCAAAACTTTATAATCTATCCAAAACTAATCACAAAACCGTGTCTAAACATTCATATTTAGTCTGTAATATATTGTGTATGATATATTAGTATATACATGTGAATTTGCAGCTTGTTGCTTATTCAGACATTTTATTTCAACATATTTCAGTCTATTTTTACTCATCTTAGTAGGCTATAGCAATATAGTTTGTATGTGTTCATGTAAACATAACGTTTACTAATGTAGGTGCGAGAGTGAATGAACAAGGCACAGACACGCGCTGTATAACTGTAGTAAACAAAGCGCGCGCGCCTTTGCCGTTCACTCATCATTTAGCCTACACACAGACACGCAATTCATATTTAAACAGTCTTTTTGCGGTTTACAGTCCGACAAATTCAATATCACGATTAGAACAAAGCACTAGAATAAATGCCTTACTACATCAGCTGGATCCGTTGCTCCTCGAAATGAAACTACCAGCACTTCTGGTACATTTTCCAGGATTAGATAGTATTATTCCTCACAGCGAAAGGATACGCTGTGTCCACAGCTGTACAAGATACTTACTAAACACGATGTGTTTTATAATCCAGCTGGTGGGCGTTGGCATGTTTGAACGGCTCGTCTTAGATCATTTGCGTTTGAATAGCGCGCGCTCTCCGTGGGCGTGGCACATTAACGCGTAATTAGGTGTAATGAGCTGGAAAGAAAAATACTGACATCTCTCTCTTTTCATACAGATTACATAAGCTGAGAATATTTGTTTTTTTATATAAATTCATTCATTTAAAAGAAGAGTTCAAGCTTCATTATGGAAAAACACTCGTGCCTGTATGACAAGTATTCGCGGAATTAAAAATAATCTTAGGACGCGTTTCAGAATGGACTTCACTGACAGAGAGAAGGCAGAACGCGCATCATGTTTGTTTTTCTTTATTTGGCGAAAAGCACAACACTTTGTTTTTATTGTGAGTATCCACAAAAAAAGTAGACACTTATCAGGATCTAATGATGTACAACACTTAATATGTTAGATCAAAATCAACAGAGTGTTTTGAGTTTCTTTTGCACTGATAAGAAAAAAGCGAGAGATAGCCGACCTCAGAGGGTTAATACCACTAACAAGGCTCAAAATAGCCCCACACGAACACAGTAACATAATGAGGGTCCCTACATGCAAAACGAAGCATTGAGAACTTTGTAAGTGTACAGACCGTTTAATAAGAAGATATTTTATAAAGACAGTCCACTTCGTGTATACAGACAGGAGCCATCTTTAGAAAACAGTCTCGACTAGTCAAACCACGTTCTCCTTTAACAACAAAAAAAAAGTTATATTTTTGTCAAATATTAAGGCCCTTTCACACCAGAAGGGAATAAGCCTCAGGCTGAAGGAAATGCACAGTTGCGCCTGTACGGTGGATACACACACAGTTACGCCTGTACGGTGGATACACACACAGTTACGCCTGTACGGTGGATACACACACAGTTACGCCTGTACGGAGGATAAACACACGGTTACGCCTGTACGGTGGATACACACACGGTTGCGCCTGTACGGTGGATACACACACGGTTGCGCCTGTACGGTGGATACACACACGGTTGCGCCTGTACGGTGGATACACACACACGGTTGCGCCTGTACGGTGGATACACACACGGTTGCGCCTGTACGGTGGATACACACACGGTTGCGCCTGTACGGTGGATACACACACAGTTACGCCTGTACGGTGGATACACACACAGTTGCGCCTGTACGGTGGATAAACACACAGTTACGCCTGTACGGTGGATACACACACAGTTGTGCCTGTACGGTGGATACACACACAGTTGCGCCTGTACGGTGGATACACACACAGTTACGCCTGTACGGTGGATACACACACAGTTGCGCCTGTACGGTGGATACACACACAGTTGTGCCTGTACGGTGGATACACACACAGTTGCGCCTGTACGGTGGATACACACACAGTTGCGCCTGTACGGTGGATACACACACAGTTGCGCCTGTACGGTGGATACACACACAGTTACGCCTGTACGGTGGATACACACACAGTTGCGCCTGTACGGTGGATACACACACAGTTGTGCCTGTACGGTGGATACACACACAGTTGCGCCTGTACGGTGGATACACACACAGTTACGCCTGTACGGTGGATACACACACAGTTGCGCCTGTACGGTGGATACACACACAGTTGCGCCTGTACGGTGGATACACACACAGTTGCGCCTGTACGGTGGATACACACACAGTTGTGCCTGTACGGTGGATACACACACAGTTACGCCTGTACGGTGGATACACACACAGTTGCGCCTGTACGGTGGATACACACACAGTTACGCCTGTACGGTGGATACACACACAGTTACGCCTGTACGGTGGATACACACACAGTTGCGCCTGTACGGTGGATACACACACAGTTACGCCTGTACGGTGGATACACACACGGTTGCGCCTGTACGGTGGATACACACACAGTTACGCCTGTACGGTGGATTCACACACGGTTGCGCCTGTACGGTGGATACACACACAGTTACGCCTGTACGGTGGATACACACACAGTTGCGCCTGTACGGTGGATACACACACAGTTACGCCTGTACGGTGGATACACACACAGTTACGCCTGTACGGTGGATACACACACAGTTGCGCCTGTACGGTGGATACACACACAGTTACGCCTGTACGGTGGATACACACACGGTTGCGCCTGTACGGTGGATACACACACAGTTGCGCCTGTACGGTGGATTCACACACGGTTGCGCCTGTACGGTGGATACACACACAGTTGCGGCTGTACGGTGGATACACACACGGTTGCGCCTGTACGGTGGATACACACACAGTTGCGCCTGTACGGTGGATACACACACGGTTGCGCCTGTACGGTGGATACACACACAGTTGCGCCTGTACGGTGGATACACACACAGTTACGCCTGTACGGTGGATACACACACAGTTACGCCTGTACGGTGGATACACACACAGTTGCGCCTGTACGGTGGATACACACACAGTTACGCCTGTATGGTGGATACACACACAGTTGCGCCTGTACGGTGGATTCACACACGGTTGCGCCTGTACGGTGGATACACACACAGTTACGCCTGTACGGTGGATACACACACAGTTGCGCCTGTACGGTGGATACACACACAGTTGCGGCTGTACGGTGGATACACACACAGTTGCGCCTGTACGGTGGATACACACACAGTTACGCCTGTACGGTGGATACACACACAGTTGCGCCTGTACGGTGGATACACACACAGTTGCGGCTGTACGGTGGATACACACACAGTTGCGCCTGTACAGTGGACATTGGTTAATAAAGTGAGATTAAATACATAAAGTATATTTGTGTAATTCAATATAGTTAATTAGAAAAGTTTTGTGTAAAATATTGAGATTGCATTTTACTGTTTTTATTCATTTTGACGAATACTGAATGTTTCCGTGCAAGTGAGATGAATATAAATGCAAGCATATTCACGTTTAGTCTAGAACTGAAATAACCATGTTTACACACACACACACACACTACCTCCTCACTTTATTTCTCTCAACATGAGGACAGGAGAGCTGTCAGTCAATAAATGTGAAAAGTAACTAGCGTTCCTTTTGTTTTTGTTTTAAATTAACTTGGTTATTTTGTTGTAATGTGCTTGCGTAACTCAAGTCACCTGTAATGAGTCCCCCAACACTGATGATGATGATGCACAGGTGGATGGGATGAAGAAGGCGTACCACGCCGCCTGCAAGGACGAGAAAGCAGCCACCAGTCGAGAGAGCACCAGCAAACTGGAGAACAGCCACCCTGAGGCTCAGAAGAAGCTGCAGGAGAAGCTGGAGAAGAGCCAGCAGGAGGTGCAGAAGGTCAGTCTCCGCGTCCTCTGATTGGCTGAGTGCGTCACTCCAGCGAACAAGCTCCGCTCTGATTGGCTGAGCGCGTCACTCCAGCGAACAAGCTCCGCTCTGATTGGCTGAGCGCGTCACTCCAGCGAACAAGCTCCGCTCTGATTGGCAGGAGGGCTGAGTTTAGCAGCTTTGTCCCCCGGAGAGGAAGTTTTGAGTCGTGGAAGTTACACTGATCATATATATATATCTCTTGTAGGGGTGCTAAACTGCTAACTGCTAAATTTAACCATCATAGAGGACAAGTTGATCAAGTTTAGACGTGTTTTATCTTGCCAATTTACACATTCAAACAATATTAAACGCAGGAGAAGAGGCTCGAACACCGAATTGATTCCTCTTTCGCGTTTCCTTGCCCTTTAACTGACACATAAACACAAAAGGATGTCCAAATACCCGTCTCGGCAGTACAGTTATACAGTTTACCAAATACAACTTTAACAAAGATGAAACTATATTTAATTTCTACAGTGAACAAAGTGTGTTGTTTTACGTTTAGGCGTAATTATTCATTTCTGTACCTGAATACTGCTGTTAGAGTTTGTAACTTTGTTTATTATCATCTCTGCTTGTTATTAATCTCGCTTGTTCTTATTTTATCCCTGACTGTTCACTTGTCTCTGATGATGTGTGAACTTCATCGGTTCGGCTAGTAGTTTTTGCTGTGGTATCGAAGCACGTCAAGCAAAGTAACATCTCCCCCATATATATACACACACATATACTGTATGATGCGTGGCCCAAACAGCGTAAGTGATGCGAACGGTGAGTTGTGAGGTCCGCTGCAGCACTGATCTCTCTCTCTCTTGTGTGTGTGTGTGTGTGTGAGTGTGTGCGCCTCAGACTCGGGAGCGCTACGAGAAGTCTCTGCTGGAGCTGGAGAAGGTGACGCCGCAGTACATGGAGAACATGGAGCAGGTGTTCGAGCAGTGGCAGCAGTTCGAGGACAGCCGGCTGGGCTTCTTCAAGGACCTCCTGCTGGGCGTCAAGCAGCACCTCGACCTCTCAGCCAATCACAAGTGAGGACCCCACAGCCCTAACAAACCCTGCTCAGTACTTCACTCAGATCATTGGTTCTGCATTTAATTAGTACAGCGTTTAAATGAACACATTTCCGCTAACTGTGATTTGTGTATGTGCATTTCTGAAGTGCGTAACTTACACAGTTTCCTCTGATAACAGATCTCTCTAGATTATAATGTGTGTTTTCTGTAAAGCTGCTGTGAAATGATGTGTATTGTGAAAAGCGCTATACACGTAAATGTGAATTGATTTGAGTGCTGTCATTGTGATGAGTCTCTCTCACGCGAGCCCTGCAGCTGTGGTCATGTGATGCGTAGCGAGTGTCTGAGGTGTTTGACGTCTCTGTCCTTCAGGTACACGACGGTGTATCACACACTGGAGGACACCATCCAGGCAGCCGACGCGCAGGAGGACCTCCGCTGGTTCCGGACCAACCACGGGCCCGGCATGCCCATGAGCTGGCCTCAGTTCGAGGTGCGCACACACACACACACACACACACACACACACACACACACACACACACACACACACCCATGAGCTGGCCTCAGTTCGAGGTGCGCACACACACACACACACACACACACACACACACACACACACACCCATGAGCTGGCCTCAGTTCGAGGTGCGCACACACACACACACACACACACACACACACACACCCATGAGCTGGCCTCAGTTCGAGGTGCGCACACACACACACACACACACACACACACCCATGAGCTGGCCTCAGTTCGAGGTGCGCACACACACACACACACACACACACACACACACACCCATGAGCTGGCCTCAGTTCGAGGTGCGCACACACACACACACACACACACACACACCATGAGCTGGCCTCAGTTCGAGGTGCGCACACACACACACACACACACACACACACACCATGAGCTGGCCTCAGTTCGAGGTGCGCACACACACACACACACACACACACACACACACACCCATGAGCTGGCCTCAGTTTGAGGTGCCCACACACACACACACACACGAGCTGGCCTCAGTTCGAGGTGCGCACACACACACACACACACACACACACACACCCATGAGCTGGCCTCAGTTCGAGGTGCCCACACACACACACACACACACACACGAGCTGGCCTCAGTTCGAGGTGCCCACACACACACACACACACACACCCATGAGCTGGCCTCAGTTTGAGGTGCCCACACACACACACACACACACACACACGAGCTGGCCTCAGTTCGAGGTGCCCACACACACACACACACACACACACACACACCCATGAGCTGGCCTCAGTTTGAGGTGCTCTCACTCACTCTCTCACACACTCTCACACACACACGTCTTCTGCGGATCACAACGCGAGACATTCATAAAACCGTGAAAGAGAACAGGGCCATTGGACGCACACAATCACACAGTAACAGTGTCATAACAGCAGATCATGTGACAGATCATGTGATGCCGTACCTGAGGAACGGCTGAAATATTCACACTCGATAAAACACAAGCACAGATGAGTCATGAGCGCGCCGGTGGAGGGAGAGTTTCAGCGCCGGCCAGGAGATTCAGCCATGATTATGACATCATGACGTATTTAAGTCATAATCACGAGATAGAGACCAAATCATAAGAAACCAAATCATAATTATAAGCAAAAAGTCTAAATCCTGACAAACTGAGTTTTTCTTTATTATGAGATACTAAATCATTATTATGAGGAAGAAGTGTTAAATATGAGATTAAGCAATAAGCCCCTTGAAGCCGTGAAGGGTGTTCGGCACGACGCGGAGTAAACCCCCTCAGCTGCACATCACGGTGCTTTTACAAAACAGTACGCCATAAAAATAGGCATTTTAATATTTATTTTATTCATAAAATGAACTAGCCTGACTTCATCATACTCATATTCTAGTCAGATACTGCTCCATAGGGCTTTGATTATGAGGCGTGTCTTAACCCTCTGCGCTCAATTGGATAAGCCTACAACCAATCAGAGCAGCGCGGTAAGTGACGTATGTTGAGCTACGCATTGTCAACAGAACTCAACTGCACACACGCTGGAAGAAGTAGTAAAATAATGAGTGTTGCTTCTTTTACTTGGTCCTCCATGAGTGCGACCGAAGGAGAAACCACAACGACCACAGGGCTTTCATTGCGTCCCGTCTTCTTAGGGACCATCGGAGCCAGCTTATAAAATAAGCTTTTGCCGAATCCCGTAGGAAGGACGGCAAACACATCTTTCCGATCGACAAATGCAGTTCTTGATTGCAGTTCTCTGTTCGTCTTATAAAATGAATGCGCTGTCGATTTCTTCTACAACAGACATGATAGCGGACTCTGTACATCTCAGTTCTCCAGCGGCGGCCATCTCTGAGGGAAACCAGTTCAGCCCAAGCGCTCTTTGATGACGTGATGATTACGCAACTGCAGATCATCTGTCCATCATCGTATAAAGCCCGCCCTGGCAATTCGATTGGCCCGACTAATTCTGAACCGATTATAATTACTCCTCAATGGATCGAGTCCAGACCGAACTTCCCGACCAAAACATGTTGTGTGCGGGGTTCAGGCTGGCATCCAGGCAACAAAATATAACGTTATACATGTATTCCTCCGCCAAGCAATGTAGTTCCAGAGAGGTTGCCTAGCAACACATGCAGCAACAAAGCATCACAAACGGCAGTTCCGCAGTAACACTGATGCAATGCGGTCACAGGTGTGTGTGTGTGTGTGTGGAGTCATTTACAACGGCTTGGAAAGCGGCTCAACCAATCAGTATCAAGGACCGGATATTTAGTCATCATTGAGATGAAATGTCAAAACCATGAGATACTGAGTCATTATGAAAGAAGTCTAAATATAATTATGCAGATGAATCATCAGATGCTAAGTCATAATTATGAGACTAAAACTCCAAATTGAGATATCAAGTCAATATTTTGAGATAAAATACCAAATTACAAAAAAGTATATATAAAGAGATTTTTATCACGAAATTAAAAAAAATCATCAGTGTGTGTGTGTGTGTGTGTGTAGGAGTTGTCCATGGACTTGAACCGGACGCTCAGCCGACGGGAAACTAAGAGGAAACCCACTGATGGAGTCACTCTGACAGGAATCAGTCACACCACAGAGACCACGGCCTCCAAAACCAGCAGCAGGTGTGTGTGTGTGTGACCGACACTAGACCAGTGTGTGTGTGTGACCGACACCAGACCAGTGTGTGTGTGTGACCGACACTAGACCAGTGTGTGTGTGTGACCAACACCAGACCAGTGTGTGTGTGTGACCAACACTAGACCAGTGTGTGTGTGTGACCAACACCAGACCAGTGTGTGTGTGTGACCGACACCAGACCAGTGTGTGTGTGTGACCGACACTAGACCAGTGTGTGTGTGTGACCGACACCAGACCAGTGTGTGTGTGTGACCGACACCAGACCAGTGTGTGTGTGTGACCGACACTAGACCAGTGTGTGTGTGTGACCGACACCAGACCAGTGTGTGTGTGTGACCGACACTAGACCAGTGTGTGTGTGTGACCAACACCAGACCAGTGTGTGTGTGTGACCAACACTAGACCAGTGTGTGTGTGTGACCAACACCAGACCAGTGTGTGTGTGTGACCGACACCAGACCAGTGTGTGTGTGTGACCGACACTAGACCAGTGTGTGTGTGTGACCGACACCAGACCAGTGTGTGTGTGTGACCGACACCAGACCAGTGTGTGTGTGTGACCGACACTAGACCAGTGTGTGTGTGTGACCGACACCAGACCAGTGTGTGTGTGTGACCGACACCAGACCAGTGTGTGTGTGTGACCGACACTAGACCAGTGTGTGTGTGTGACCAACACCAGACCAGTGTGTGTGTGTGACCAACACTAGACCAGTGTGTGTGTGTGACCAACACCAGACCAGTGTGTGTGTGTGACCGACACCAGACCAGTGTGTGTGTGTGACCGACACTAGACCAGTGTGTGTGTGTGACCGACACCAGACCAGTGTGTGTGTGTGACCGACACCAGACCAGTGTGTGTGTGTGACCGACACTAGACCAGTGTGTGTGTGTGACCGACACCAGACCAGTGTGTGTGTGTGACCGACACTAGACCAGTGTGTGTGTGTGACCAACACCAGACCAGTGTGTGTGTGTGACCAACACTAGACCAGTGTGTGTGTGTGACCAACACCAGACCAGTGTGTGTGTGTGACCGACACCAGACCAGTGTGTGTGTGTGACCGACACTAGACCAGTGTGTGTGTGTGACCGACACCAGACCAGTGTGTGTGTGTGACCGACACCAGACCAGTGTGTGTGTGTGACCGACACTAGACCAGTGTGTGTGTGTGACCGACACCAGACCAGTGTGTGTGTGTGACCGACACTAGACCAGTGTGTGTGTGTGACCAACACCAGACCAGTGTGTGTGTGTGACCAACACTAGACCAGTGTGTGTGTGTGACCAACACCAGACCAGTGTGTGTGTGTGACCAACACCAGACCTGTGTGTGTGTGTGTGTGTGTGTGTGTGTGTGTGTGTGTGTGTGTGTGAGACCAACACCAGACCAGTGTGTGTGTGTGTGTGTGTGTGTGACCAACACCAGACCAGTTTTGAGCATATGGATGATGACCCGAGAGATGTCTGTCTCATTGTCCATTACTTTTCCCAGTAGAAGTGAAGCCCCGTTCACACCGGTAGTGTTGAGTGTGTGTGTGACCAACACCAGACCGGTAGTGTGTGTGTGTGTGTGTGTGTGTGTGTCGCTACTCTCTGCACTGTGAGTCGTGTGGGCGTTCCCAGTGCTGTCGCTCTAATGTTATTGATAAGATATTATAAGGTTTGGGAGAAGGACTGGGAATTAGGCTTAACATAAATAGAGATTCAATATTAACAGTAGATGTGCTCTTCAATGACCAATTTATAAAACAATACTCAATATGTGAAAAATCATAGTGTAATAACAACTTGGCAGCTGTGCTATTAATGGCCTGACTTGTTTAAAGTTCTGCAAACTAAATTGAACTTTATTTGCATGACGTTTAAATGTTAAGCTGGAGTCATATATAATATAATATAATATAATATAATATAATATATATACTCCTAAATACTTGAGTTCATTAACAGTGTCAAGCTCCTGTCCTCTAGAGAGTGTGACGCCGTCCTTCATCTGTGTGTGGTGTGTTTGATGGAGACATGAGTTAGTGAGCGCCGATGTTAAAGTACACACAAGCCCATCTCTGCCTTGGCAAATCACAATTACCACTAAACATTCAAAATTATACTAATTAAAAACGTGTCATATGATATACTGTCATAATTATGAGAAAGTTAAAAACACAAGATAATAATTGTCACATAATTTTGACTTTTAAACTAGTAATTCTGAATGATCAGATGTGAGAGTGTGAACCCGTGCAGTCGTGAGCCAGACATCATTGAGTGTGTGTGTGTGTATGTGTGTGTGTGAATGTGAAACCGGTTCTGTCAGTGTGTTGTGTGGCACAGATCCTGCCTGAGGCTGTGAGTGTCTGTTAGCACTAGCTGAGCACACAGTCTGTGTGTGTGTGTGTGTGTGTGTGTGTGTGTGTGTAACGCTGTCTCTGTGTTGTTAGCGTGACTGTAGCCAGTAGCTCAGAGGCCGCGTGCCTGAACCCGTTCGAAGACGAGGATGACGAGGATGAGGAAGAGCCGGTGGAGCAGCAGCGGCCCGAGATCACGGTCACACCACAGGAAGTGATGATGGTCAAGCAAACGTTGGTGACACACAGATGATCTCATCTCCTGTCCTCCTGTCTCTGTGTCTCTGTGTTTGTCTCTCTCCTCCTCCGGCCTCTGCTTGTGCTCGTATCAGCTGTGTGTGTGTGTGTGTGTGTGCATGGCTGCGGTGGTGGTGAAGCTTCACTGAAAACACCAGCACACACACTCACTCTCACTCACACACACACACTCACGTCATGTGTGTCCTCTCCTCTCACTCTTCCTGCTCTGTGTCGGTTGTGTTTGACGTGTGTGTGTGTGTGTGTGTGTGTCCCCTCAGTGCTAGTGTGGTGGAGAAGACGCCGGTGGCCGACGGCTCGGATGAGGAAGCAGGGAATCCCTTCGCCTCTGCTAATGCTAACGCTAACGGGAACCCGTTTGAGGACGAGCCTCCTTCCCCAGCGGTGTCGGTGTGTGTGCGTGCGCTGTACGAGTACGAGGGCCAGGAGCAGGACGAGCTCAGCTTCAGAGCAGGTGTGTGTGAGTGTGTGTGAGCGTATAGCGCTGCTGACTTCAGTGACCCGGGTGAGCCGCTGTTATCTGGGAAGAATATAACACTGGATGGAGCGATCGACCAATCAGAATCAAGTATTCCCCAGAGCCGTGTAATAAAGAGTTAACGTAGAGCAATAACAGTGAGCAGTGTTAAAGTTCACAGCTCCTGAATAACACTCGAGGACAGCAGAACCAGAGCACTGAGCTGTAGATGAAATTAACTTGAATTATTATAATGTACAATGTCTTACTATTAATTCCACAGCAAAACGAGTGAAGGAATAGAGATTAGGGAGTGAAGCTGGCTAATGGCTGTCCTCTGCAGCCGCTACTGGTTACAGTGCTAATGCATCTTTCTTATTTTTAAATAAGTGTGAGTTTCTCTAAATCTTGAAACTTTTAGTTGTATAAATGTGGACGGTCTTTGAAGGATTAATACTGTGGCGATCGGTGTATTTCTTCACGGGCTGTCCAGCGCTGTGTAGTGACGTGACTCGTGCTCGCGGCTGCGCTGTCTGCTATTGGTCAGATCTGATGAACGGTCCGCGAAGCACAGACGAGTAGCGCAGTTTCCTTCCGCTTGCATTACGTTAGCCGTTTCATGCTGGCCAACTATATCAGTTGAACACAGAGTCGAACACTTCCAGAGGAAGCCCAACACACACGCGGTGTAGACGCTCATGCCGCGCTCGTTCCTGGCCTGACGCGCGGACGCTACGGGAAGAGCGCTAGCCAGGCGGGATTAAACTAGCTAGTTTGGTTTGAAGAGGAGAAGTGTACCAATCACAGTGTTCTCCTCCATTCCTGATTCGAGATCTAGTGGTGAAGTCAGCGATGAGTGTTTTGGCAGAACAGTAGTGAATGTGTGTGTGTGTGTGTGTGTGTGTGCAGGAGAGGAGTTCACTAAGATCGGTGAGGAGGACGAGCAGGGCTGGTGTAGAGGACGTCTGAGCGACGGCACCGTTGGACTCTATCCTGCCAACTACGCGGAGGACCTGCAGTGAGACCGGAGTGTGTGTGTGTGACTGCAGACCAGCCGCCTCACACACTCACACACTGCGGCATGAGGGCAAACATCATCATCACAGTGCCTCACACACATCAGATGCCGAGCGTAGACGATAGTTCACAGTGATCTGCTGATTTTAAAGAGTTTTACCAATGCTGTTTGCTTTTAGGAATATAATCACACTGATCCGTCTGCACACCTGACCTCTGACCCCTGACCTCTGACCCCCAGGCCACTGAGACTGCGCTGTGTGCTTTCACTCTCATGGCTATGAGTCCGGTCTTCAGCTGGACGTGTGCACTGGGCCACATGCTGTAACACACACTCTCCTGAACACGCTTATACTATAGATGGAGTGTGTGTGTGTGTGGGTGTGTGAGTTCTCCAGCGTTTCAGTGCACACATGCTGTGATCACTCTGAGAATGTATTGTGAATGTTGACATGAGCTGAATGTTTAGCGTTGTGTGTAAATAAGAGTCGACGCCAAAGCCTTTCGCCTCTCAGGTGTCATTATCACAGCATTCGAATACGGATGCTGTTCGCTGAGCGAGTGTGTGTGTGTGTGTGTGTGTGTGTGTGTGTGTGTGATTGTGCTGCCGTGTTCTTCACATATGTGCAGAAACGAGTCAGACCGATTGAGTTTTAGCGTTGCTGTGCGCGTCAGGTTGAGCTGTTTGACGTCACATGGCAGAACTCAGTTACACAGGTGGAGTTTATTTACTTTTGTATTTTGTCAAGCTGGCAATAAATGAATTGAATTTCCATTTTGTTGAGTCGTCTTTTCCCCTTAAATGTAATCATTATAATATTTGCCTGTGTATATTTACAATTAAAATGGAGAAAATATATAAATATATATATATATATATATATATATATATATATATATATATATATATATATATATATATATATATATATATATATATATTATATATAAATAAAAGAACGGAATTAACTAAATAAATGAGTTACTGCTGTTTTGCACTCTCTCACACACACACACACACACACACACACACACACACTCCTGAGCAGAAACACTGTCAGAGTTTGTTCTGACCATCAAGTCTCATGCTGCGTCCCAATTCGCCTACTTATACTACGCCCTAAAAGTATGTACTCTTTTTGTGAAGAAAAAGTACATACTTTTGAGTGTGTAGCAAAAGAGTAGGCAAGCTTTGGGACATACTACTTCGTCATCTTTAACGGACAGCTCTGTCGCGTGCATCCTGTCACCGTAAACTGCCCTGTCAATCATCTCGTCACAGTTAAAATCCTCCATTCAATCTAATATAACTTCTTACCATTTCGGAGAGAATTGTTGTCGCACGTTCATCTGCCAGTCATGGGGCTTTCATGCCGAGACTCTCCTCATGTGTTTGGAATTTGAATATAATAATGCATTTAAAAGTTAATGGCTAAACGTATCTTTGCAAAAGTTCACAATGCTGCAGATGCAATATAATGTGGACAACATTGAATAAATACATTTTCGTGGGGTTAGATACGGATAATTAATCACTCAAACCCCTTTTTCTAAACCTCTCTACATAACCGCTGGACTCGCGCGTCCTCCATGTCTGTAGTTTTTGAACACTTTTCAGTCGTGTTTGTAGTTCTAACCGAATCCTCGTCCAGCGCGCGATGGGTTGTGGGCAATATCAGCCATTAGAGTGCGCATCGATCTGCACTTCGGATTCTGACCGGATATAGTAGACCATCCGTGTCTCTTTGGGACACTCATTTCAACATACTACGATTTGGGACGTACTAATTCTATTTTCGAATACTATTTAGGACGGATAGTATGCGAATTGGGACGCAGCATCAGTCTTTTACTTTCTGCTTTCATGAGTTATTATTAGCATTACTGCTAGTGAAGTCAATTATTATCTGTTATATTTTACTTTAAAACATTTTATATATGTATTTTCATTTTAACCAAACAGTAATTATAATTTAGTTATTAATTATTTGTAATGAAGTACATTATTATATATTATTTTAAATTATATTATTTATTTGTATTTCTACTAAACTGTTATTATAGTCAAGTAATAGTAAACTATATTATGTTTATATTTTGTATTATTTTAAATTATTATTTCTTTTTTTCTGTTTCGCTAACCAGTCATACTGTTTTGCATGAGTTGAGCACACGTGTGTTTTCGGCCAATCAGCGCGCGCGCGGCGCGTGACGTCAGCAGCGCATGCGGAAGTGAAGCGCGGATGTTCGCAGAGTGTTTCTTCACTCGGTGATTGACACAGAGCGGTAAACATGACGGACCCCAGTAAACACGACATCACCACGGTCCTCAAGCGACTGCGCTCCCTTCCCACCAACAAGGTGAGTGAGACCCCTGAGGACGAGGCCCTGGCCCTGGCCCGACCGCGTCGAGCAGGAACACTTCTGTGACACGTCACATGTTTATATCAAACATATGGCAGATGAAGTTCGTGTTTTTGCATGCGTCATGCTGCTTATTAACCCAGCGTTACTCGTGAAAACAAGTGTACAGATGCAGACGTGGCGTTCTGGTGTTCTTGCGAACGTTTAAACGTGTTTTCATGAAAACTAACTTGTACACAACAAAACAAAAAGTGGAAAAACTTCAAAATGTTCGTTGAGTGTGTGTTAAAATGTTTCTGTATGCAAATCAGAATGAATTTAAAGCATTATAACATAAAGTGTCACTGACGTATTGGCTGTTATAAGCAGTGTGTGTGTGTGTGTGTGTGTGTGTGTCCAGATGTGCTTCGACTGCTCCCTGAAGAACCCCAGCTGGGCGAGCGTCACATACGGTGTGTTTCTCTGCATCGACTGTTCCGGGACACACCGCTCTCTGGGGGTTCACCTGTCCTTCATCAGGTACACACACACAAGTGGAAGCTCACACGGGACAAATACAACAGAAAAAGATAGGAGTGAAGTAACGCTGTGAGTGAATCTAGTGTTCAGCTGCGAGACACCATTTGGCTGTCTGTAAACAGCGATGACGTGTCTAGTGGGCGGAGCCTAGCTGAAGACAGGAAGTGACGGTTCTGAAGTAGGAACTGAAGCTTGTTTCCGCCAAGGGGGTAATCCATCAGCCGGAAGCTGAAGCCTCGCGGGAGCCGCCATTGTAGCAGAACTTCACCTGCTGTTAGCATCCCATTGACTCCCATTCATTTTGGCGTCACTTTGACAGCGAATAACTTTACATCTGAGGCGTCCAAAGGCTTAATTTGTCGATTATTTATTTCTAAAGAAACACGACAATGTATAAAATGCTCCATTACTTTGTATCTTACGTTACGACCCCGTAGATGCCGTTTTTGTAAAAATAGGCTAAAGATTGCGTCATAACCACGGGACTTTCTGTCGCACAATAGAGACATTACCGTATAGACAGGAGGAGAAGCTCGCGGCAATCTTTTACTCTCTATGAGGCAATCGGGGGGACATGAAGGCACAAAGTCAAGGGAGAAGCCCATAAATAGAGAGTCCATAAAAGCAACGGGACAAAATATTTCAACAACGTTTTTGAGGAATTAGGTGATTCAGATTTGTCTTGGCACAGCTACTAGAAGATTTTCAACTGTCAGACTGTCGTCACGCTCAGTTTGAGCCAGCGCAGTCGCTCAGACATCAGACAGAAAGTGCAATAATCGGGCTTCAAGTCTTCCGTTGAAATCAATGGGGTCGCTGTGTCCATTTCTTTTACTGTCTATGGTTTCCGCCACGGAATATAAAAACAAAAATCAAAAAGGCGAGTGCAGGTTTATATCACACAATTCTGACTTTTTTCTTGCACTTGTGTGACATAAACGCGCAATTGCGAGAAAAAAGTCAGAACTATGAAAAATAAAATGTTATATAATAAGTTTAAATATGTCGGACTAAAACATTATGCCCTCTATGAACTGCATATGTGAATAATATTATGCAGATGTAATGTAACATCAAATTCATGCTTTAACAGTAGGCTAATTGTCGTTGGTTTCATCAGTCCAGTCTGTCCCTTTAATAAACGTGTGACCATAAACGTCTGCGTTTAGCTTTAAAAGGCGTCTTTGGCGGTGGATTTCAGTAAAAATGAAGAACCTCTTTGCATTGCCTGACGCAACGAGGCCTTTTTCCCTAACATGTTGACCCTAACCTCTAACCCTAACATGACGGCACTGATTGCTCTGTCTCTCTGCAGGTCGACGGAGCTGGACTCCAACTGGTCCTGGTTCCAGCTGCGATGCATGCAGGTCGGCGGCAACGCCAGCGCGGTGAGTGATGAAGATGACGACGATGATGATGATGAAGTCATGTGACTCTGACCGTGAGTGTGTGTGTGTGCGTTCTCCACAGAGTGCGTTCTTCAGTCAGCACGGCTGCAGCGCCAGCGCCGCCAACATCAAATACAGCAGCAGGGCGGCGCTGCTGTACCGTGAGCGCATCAAGAGTCTGGCCACGCAGGCCACGCGCCAACACGGCACCGAGGTGATGACATCACTGATCAGCTGATCGCCATTATGATGATCGGTGTGATGACGCTCATGTCTCTCTCTGTGTCTCTCTATAGCTGTGGCTGGACAATCAGGCTCCGCTCTCGCCCTCGTCTCCCGTCGACAGACACGAGGACTTCTTCACGCAGCACATTCAGGTCAGCTGATGATGATGATCAATCAGTCTATCAAGCCTCGCCCTAGCAACCGTTGTCGAGCACCCTAGCAACTGATCCCATAGACTTCCTTTCAAAGAGATCAGAGAGTTATCTTTAGATAGAAGTGGTATATAAACATGAGGGTGGGCTTGTTTGACTCGCGGCAGCCAATCACCTTCAACACTTTCTAGCCACGCCCTAGCAACTATTGGCGAGCTCCCTGGCAACCCAAAATCAAAGAGCGATATCTTCACATCTGAATAGCATAGAGGGATTGCGGTTGGTTTGTATCATTCATACTGAGATGCAGCCTTTGGAGCATCATTATCACTGGCAGCTGCCAAGCCATTTCCTAGCAACCAAACAGAGTACCCTAGCAACTGTTTAGCAAGACCTATATCTCTACATCAGAACATCGTAGAGACATGGGGGTTGGAACTTTTGACTAATGCTAGCAAACAGGACTTGCAACATATGCTAGCAGTGAATAGCTACATGCTAAAAGCAATTAGCTAAGTGCTAAAATACTAACTACATGATAAAAACAAGTCTAAATGTGCTAGCGTCATGCAAAATCATGTTAGGATGGTCTAGCTATGTGATAAAACATGTTAAGAAAATGTTAAAAACTTCATAATAACCAATTGTGGGAACTAGCAACACCCTATAAACCCTTCCAGAACACGCTAGCAACACCCTATCAGCCACCCAGATCTCTTCCGTAGTGAACAGGATGTTTCTGTATGAATGTGTGATGCTGCTCTCATGGATCTCTTTATATGTGTGTGTGTGTTTAGCTGCCCATGCTGAAGGAGGGACACCAGCTGAACACTAGCCAACAGCAGGACTCCGTCCAGGACAGGAATAATAACGGTATGATGATGATAGTGTGTGCTGGTGTTTCAGATACAGTATATGTTCAGTTGTGTGGTGTGTCTGGACGCTGTTGGTGTTTGATGGGTCCAGGTGCTGGTGCCAGTGCCAGTGCTGGTGCTGGTGAGGGGGGTCCCAGTGTGGAGCAGCTCAGCACATCTCCTTCTTCATCATCATCAGGTGACGCTCTCACCCCTCAGACAGACACGTACCGCTGAAATCATCATCATATTCATAACTCATAACCCTCCCTTACAGAGCTGCCCTCTCTGATCAAGAAGAAACCCACCGCCACCTCCGGCAGGAAAACCGTGAGTTTCTCACAGACAGACACGATCCTTTACTGGTAATATTCCTCACAGCAGCGAGCCCCGTGACGTAGAGCAGGAAGTGATGTCATGACGTGACATAAGTTCAGGGTGTTGAGCTTATGTTAAATACAGGCATTTTCACCATGACAAATATTTTGTAACACAACAAGTGATTGATCATGAAGAGACGGGGAGAGAAGAGCTAGTAATGCCCAGTTGCAGACGTCGTTCATCCTCGTGTGTGTGTGTGTGTGTGTGTGTGTGTGTGTGTCAGGTGGGCGGCAGGAAGGCCGGTCTGGGCGCACAGAAGGTCAGCAGCCAGAGCTTCAGCACGCAGCAGAAACGAGCTCAGGCCGTGGACAGACTCCAGGAGGAGATGAAGAGCAGCGACGCCGAGCCTCAACACCAGACGTGAGCATCTCCGCTGATTACATGTCAAAAGAGTCATTGATAATAAGTTTGTGTTCAATTATAAATCCAGAAAAAATTAAAGGAACACTACATAATTGCTTTCATAGGGAAGTAGGTAAAGTTTTATTAATTAAATTGGTTAAACATGCTTTTTGATTATTCACTTTTAATTCAACAATTCATTAAAGTGGAATCCAGAAAAATTTTAATGCAAAGAAACATGGAATTTGAGGGAAAATGTATACAATTTTGTGTTAAATTGTATACGTTTAATGATTTGAATTAATTGGACATGCTTTTTGATTGCTAATATTTAATTTAGAGTCCAGATAAATTTAAATGGAAAGAAAAATCTAAGCGGAAAAATGGGAATTTGTGAAAAAACAAAAGGGGATTTCATAGGGCCTTAAAGGTGGGGTATGTGATTTTCTTTTTTGACCATTTTTTCAAAATCACTTGAAATCCTATTCCTAACCCACTTACAGCCACTGAGTTAGAAGCACTCAAATGAAAATTAAGCAATTTAATCATCTGTGGAACGGGCAGGACTTGAAAAACTCCAGCCAATCATTTCCAAGACCACCTAGAATCATTGGACTGTAAGTGCGTCAATCAAACGTTCGTACCAAACCCCCCCTCCCCCCTCTTCGAATGGGTGGAGTGGGTGGAGTCAGGGCCAGCGTTGGAGGAAAGAAGGTAGGACCTTTTGAGTTGTGTATTTTCAAAATCTGCCGGCCGTTTTGCAAATCCCATACCCTACCTTTAATTTTTTTTTTTGTTTTTTTTTACTTTTAATAAATTGTTGAATTGTATAAGTTTTGAGTTTTCAATTAGTTCCTTAACATGCTTTTTGATTATTAATATTTAATTTAAATAATTTCAAATGAAAGTGAAAACAACAGAATCCAGAAATCTAAACTGAAAAAAATCTGAATTTTTGAAGAAGTGTATTTGACAGTGGTGATGGGGAGTGTGTGCTCACCCTTCTCTCTGTGTGTGTGTGTGTGTGTGTGTGTGTGCGCTCTCTCAGAGGATCATCCCTGAGCCACTCGTTTGACAGTCTGGAGCTGCAGAGGAGCGCGAGGAGGGATGAGCAGCAGATGAGTCGCCTGGACGGCAAGAGGAAGGAGCAGGCGGAGCGACTCGGCATGGGCTTCGGTGCTCGCAGGTGCGTGTGTGTGTGTGTGTGTCACTGCTGAGATACCAGTGTGTGTGTCACTGCTGAGATACCAGTGTGTGTGTCACTGCTGAGATACCAGTGTGTGTGTCACTGCTGAGATACCAGTGTGTGTGTCACTGCTGAGATACCAGTGTGTGTGTCACTGCTGAGATACCAGTGTGTGTGTCACTGCTGAGATACCAGTGTGTGTGTCACTGCTGAGATACCAGTGTGTGTCAAATACACTTCATGTTGAGATGTCAGTGTGGGCGGGGCTGTGTTTGGCCAATGAAAGATCAGTGTGGGCGGGGCTGTGTTTGGCCAATGAGAGATCAGTGTGGGCGGGGCTGTGTTTGGCCAATGAGAGGTCAGTGTGGGCGGGGCTGTGTTTGGCCAATGATAGGTCAGTGTGGGCGGGGCTAAGCCACGGTGTCTCCCTGTGTTCCAGTGGCCTGTCTCACTCGGTGACGGAGGACCTGCGGATCATCCAGCAAGAGGCTCCGGCTCTGAGCTCCTCCAGCAGAAGATCTCACGACGACGAGGAGGACAAGCGCTTCTCCTGCAGGTGACGGCTCGCTGCTGATCTCTGAGAGCGGTGTGTGTGTGTGCGCTCTTGTTCATGAGTGTGTCCTGCCTCTTCCTGTAGGCTCCCGGACGAGGAGTTCACAGATCCGTTCTTCTTTCAGCAGGCTGACATGGAGCAGGACACAGAGAGGTCAGTTCCTGTGCTCTTAAACAGTCCTGTGTCGTTCCTGTGCTCGGCCTCAGGCCCAGCATGCCGTGCGCTGAACGCAGTGTTGTTGTGTTCTCCCACAGGGCCGTGGTGAGGAGGACGACGGAGCCGCAGTGTGTCTCTGATGACGCCCAGAGGAAGTTCGCCAACGCCAAGGCCATTTCATCCGACATGTTCTTCGGCAAGCAGGACTACTCTGAGGTGACGCCTGCGAACGAGCGCGTGAGAGGCCGTGTGATGAGCTCTGTGGTGTTGAACGCTTGCGTTTCTCGTGTTTCAGTATGAAGTGCGGGCGCGACTGGAGAATTACTCGGGCAGTTCGGCCATCAGCTCCGCGGATCTGTTTGATGAGCAGAAGAAATCCGCAGGTGTGTGTGTGTCTCTACTCGTAGCATGAAAGCAAAATTGACATTCTTGTTTTTTATGCAATATTGCAGTGTTTACTATAAATGGTTTATCGGCGCACATCTTTATTTTTTTTGTAAACTTTAATCAAAGTAATTTGATATCCAGCTCTAGTATAAAGCGAAGGGTATTTCTCCATCTTCAGTGAGATTCCAATCCGAAGGGAGCGGACATGTTCAGTTCGGAGGGCAGTGTTGTACTGTAGTGTTATTTTAACATCAGTGTAAAGCACAGGGTTTAGGCTTTCAGGTTATCCTACACTAGGTTTATTTTTAACGACAGAAACTGAATAAAACACTGCTTAGTTTTCACTCTATGAATTAAATATATATACTGATTCTTATCAAAGCTAGAAAAGTTATTCAGCCAAGAGCAGTGAGTGATTTTCTCTCTCTTTTGTTCATGACCCCAGTTATTGCAAGCCGTTGCGATATGCCTAACATATGTTACCACAATAATATTTAATATCCATCATCTGAGCTGTTCGGGCTGAAAGTAACTTTTTTTTCTTAAAATTGTGAGTTTTATATCTTCTCTCATTGTACTCTTTATTTTTTCCATCTATTTTTTTTCTGTCATAATTTACACTTGATGTTAATATCATTGTGTGAGTTGCGTTGGAATATGTCGCAGCACGTTAAAGATCATTAAAAACCGTGACTCGTATTCGGGAAAAATAAATGAAAGAACTGAGTGTCTATTTACAGTAAGTCCAAATATCTCTCCTTATTTACGCTGACTCCGCCCACCAATGTGTGATTGAGCCTGAGAAATGCCAGAAGAAACCTGTCTGATAACAGTAGCAGTGGCGTGGAGAGCAGGGGGGTTTATGTTAGCGCTTGACGTGACTTTACAAACTCTTTCTTTTCCCTTTCTCCATCACATATAAGCTCAATATATCGCAATACAAAAATGCAACAATATGGATCGTGGATAGTTCACAAAAAATAAAAACTACTGTGTGAGAAACATTTTTCAGGGGTTTAGTGTCAGTACTACATTCAACTGCTATATATAATGTATAATAGATAGTACACAGATACACTTCTCAGCTGGCAAAACACCGGTGTATCATATTTTTCACAACTCCCAGTTTTACTCTGAGATTTTCCCCTGGCGATTACACTGTGTCTGTGGTGTTCTTTCGGCGAACTCTCTATTTGACGTCTCCTATAGACCTCATTTTCCAATAAAATCGGACAGGAGGAGCTCTAGGACTGACTCACGGGGTAACCTCGGGTTCACTGCCCCATCAGTCCGCACCCCAAAAACCCATTTGTTCGAAAGCTGTAGGAATGCAGCAAAGATAATACTGCTATTTTCACTTGCGAGTAGCCCCTGCCATTAAAGAAACACATTCACGATCCTGAATTGACATTATGACTGGTTATTGTTGTGCACAGTGAGCTCCGGTTGAAACGATTGTAAATCTTCATATATGTGATGATGTGTCCCAGTGTCCGGCGGCTCGTCCCGCTTGAGTAACATGATGCCCGCTGTGCCGGACATGATGCAGCTGAAGAGTGGTGTTCGGTCGGTGGCGGGAAAGCTGTCGGGCATGGCCAGCGGAGTCGTGTCCTCTATACAGGTCAGCTTCTGCTTCTGCTGAACCCGTTCATCCGTGTGGATGCGCGCGACTAAACTCTGTGTGTTCCCGCAGGATCGCTACGGCACATGAGCTTCGCTGGAGGTTATTGTCACAGACACTACGATACTGAGCGAAGGAGCTTATTATCAACCATCGCTTTGGTCTGTTTTCTTCTGTTTCTTATTTAGTCGGGCGGCATTTGGTGCGTTAGATGAGGATTATGTTTGTCATTTGGGAGATGTGTGCTTTGGGGACCAAATATCATCTGCAATTGAAGTGAAATATTTGCACTCTACTTTTGCACTATTCTGAGATATAAACTTGCAGTTCTTCAGCTGTTTCCTACAGTAATGCAGGTGTAACTGTTGACTGATCCCGAGGAGGACATCGGAGCGGCGGATGCGATGATGTTCTGCTCATAGAAGGGCTTTATGTGCTGTATAATATAGAGTTGATGATGATGACGATGACGATGACACACTACCAATGATCTGATGTGACAATCGTTTACCTGAAGCCTTATTAATCTCATTGCCATATATATATGTTGTTGTTGTTTTTTTTGTCATTTATGAACATTTATCAAACATGAAGGTGGTTGATTTATCTGGTAAAATGGTTTAATTCAATAAAGAACTGATTTGATGAATAACTGCTTCGTGTTCCTTCTGGTCATTAAATTTTCATTTTAGTCTGTGTCGCTCATATCCAAGTCCCTTTAATGTACGATCCAAAGCTACGTGCTTTACAAATTTATTGATACTTAAGGTATTGTTGTAGAACAGGAAAGTTAATCCTCGTGGCCAGAAGAACAGCTTCTCTTGAAAGTCTATAAAGTGGGATAATTCTGTACGAGTTGATAAAGATTGCGTGATTTGCGTGAACTGTCGCAGAGTTTGTCCAGCAAGTGCGTGTTGTTGACAAAGACCAGAGCAACAGTTAGAGCAAGCCAATCATTCATAAAAACTAATTTACAGCAATGTGAGTGTATTTGTGATTATTATGACAGCTGTGTTTTGTTAAATTCAATGTCTTCACGGTTACCTTTCCTGTGTAGCCTACATACATCTTTCTCTACCGTGTATGAGAATGTTTTTTTTCCCCTGATGGGGATGTACAGATAGGCTACAATGTTACATTTGAGGTAGACGTATATTTATCTTGGTTGTTTAGTGTTTAATGTGACATTTACACAAACATAATGGTGTATATAACTATGAAATGTGTTTTACCTATTTTGATACCAATGTGAATCAAAATGAAATAATGGAAATGTCACTTTTTCAGAATATTCTATTTTAAAGATAATTGATAAAATCCACAAAAGCTTTACGGTGTTTATTTTAAAGTGGTTAAACAATGTTTTGTATGCTTGTTTTGGATATTATTATTATTTTTTATAAATGGCACGATGCATGATGCAGGTTCGGTTTTCTCTGCAGTGGGAAATTTTTTTTTGTTGATACTAGTCAATTTGATTGGTAAAAGCCATATATAGTGACTTAAAATGTATAGAATTTGACATGACAGTGACAAAGATGACAAAAAAAAATGCACTGAGAATCAATTTAAGATTATTGGTTCAGAATAAATTACTTGTAGCTACACTTTTACAGTCTATGCTTGTACAACACAAAAATGTAACACTTTACTGAAGTAGTTAGGCCTAGTTATTGCACCACCACTGTATTTTAAATTGATAGAGATTTTATTATCATATTAGGTCAACGCAGCCTACATGAGTGAGTCGCCAGCTGAGGAAAGTGAGTCGCCCGTTGTGTGAGGAGAGTGTGTGAGGAGAGTGAGTCGCTCGCTGTGTGAGGAGAGTGAGTCGCCGGTTGTGTGAGGAGAGTGAGTCGCCCGTTGTGTGAGGAGAGTGTGTGAGGAGAGTGAGTCGCCCGCTGTGTGAGGAGAGTGAGTCGCCCGTTGTGTGAGGAGAGTGAGTCGCCCGCTGTGTGAGGAGAGTGTGTGAGGAGAGTGAGTCGCCCGCTGTGTGAGGAGAGTGTGTGAGGAGAGTGAGTCGCTCGCTGTGTGAGGAGAGTCAGTCGCTCGCTGTGTGAGGAGAGTGAGTCGCCCGTTGTGTGAGGAGAGTGAGTCGCCCGTTGTGTGAGGAGAGTGTGTGAGGAGAGTGAGTCGCTCGCTGTGTGAGGAGAGTCAGTCGCTCGCCGTGTGAGTCGCTCGCTGTTTGAGGAGAGTGAGTCGCCCGTTGTGTGAGGAGAGTGAGTCGCCCGTTGTGTGAGGAGAGTGAGTCACCCGTTGTGTGAGGAGAGTGAGTAGCTCGCTGTGTGAGGAGAGTGAGTCGCCCATTGTGTGAGGAGAGTGAATCGCCCGCTGTGTGAGGAGAGTGAGTCGGGGAGGGGACGTCCCGAATTTTTGTATATATTTTTTTATATATAAGGCACTTAAATGCTAATTTCTAAAGACTTATGGGAACTTATGTTTCTAAGCAGTGATTAAATTGTGATTTATTATCTGGGCTCTCCCTAGGGGGGTCCGGGGGTATGCTCCCCCGTGAATTTTTTTTTGAAAAATAAACCATTAAATGGCACTTTCTGGAGAGTTTTGTGCAAAGAAATTGAGAAAATGAGTCTTACATGATATGTGAAAAACTGCAAGGTTAAGAGCATATACTTTGCATTGTTGTGGTATCAACAGGTATTAGGACATTTAGCATTTACATTACTGTTAATCAGTCATGTACTGATTAACTAAAAATTTAAAACTCAAATAAATGGTTGATTTAATTTCCATTAACAACATAGCTTACCCCCCAAGGATAGATTGAAAAATAAAATAAATCTATCCTTGTGGAAAGGTTCCTTGGTAGCTAAAAGTAGGTCTAGCAAGTCTTATATTTCTGTAATTCACACAGATCAAACACAAATATGCTGCCTGAATAGATTGCTAGTTTATTTTGAGTAGCCAGCTAGCAGTTCTCTTGGCAGTTTGCTGATAATCCGGTGTCTGAAAATGCTCGAAACATCTCCTGAGAAAACATCTCCTGAGAAAAATCACATGGCCAACCTAGTCTTGGTTATTTAATTTAAATTTAGTCTTATTTTCCTTACCTTGTCATTCAAGGCCAGGTCACTTTATGTACATTTCTGGAACTTTTGCACGCTTCCACATCCCGCGCAACTAGGATCCCCCAGGAACACTCATTTATTGCTGCGTACATTTATCCGTGTCACCTAGATGCGCATGCGCGAGCGGTGCGCGATCGTGGTCGACTGACAACGAGATTAGCAGCTGAAGAGTTCGGCCGTTTTTTTAATTGAATTATGTATTTAAAAGTTGCCGAATCGATTCATTTGGAGACTCCGAAATCGGCAGAGATAGGCAGGCAATGCAAAACAAAATCTTACATTGGGAAATAGTGGGGGGGACAAAACTTCGATTTTGAAATGTGGGGGGGACATGTCCCCCCCACGTATAATGGCTCCTACGCCCCTGGCCCGCCGTGTGAGGAGAGTGAGTCGCTCGCCGTGTGAGGAGAGTGAGTCGCACACGGATTTTATCCGTGTGAGGAGAGTGAGTCGCTCGCCGTGTGAGGAGAGTGAGTCGCACACGGATTTTATCCGTGTGAGGAGAGTGAGTCGCTCGCTGCGTAAGGAGAGTGAGTCGCTCGCTGTGTGAGGAGAGTGAGTCGCTCGCTGATGAGAGTGAGTCGCCCGTTGTGTGAGGAGAGTGAGTCGCCCGTTGTGTGAGGAGAGTGAGTCGCCCGTTGTGTGAGGAGAGTGAGTCGCCCGCTGTGTGAGGAGAGTGAGTCGCCCGTTGTGTGAGGAGAGTGAGTCGCTCGCCGTGTGAGGAGAGTGAGTCGCCCGTTGTGTGAGGAGAGTGAGTCGCTCGCTGTGTGAGGAGAGTGAGTCGCCCGTTGTGTGAGGAGAGTGAGTCGCCCGCTGTGTGAGGAGAGTGAGTCGCTCGCCGTGTGAGGAGAGTGAGTCGCTCGCTGAGGAAAGTGAATCGCCTGTTGTGTGAGGAAAGTGAGTCGCTCTGTGAGGAAAGTGAGTCGCCCGTTGTGTGAGGAGAGTGAGTCGCTCTGTGAGGAGAGTGAGTCGCCCGTTGTGTGAGGAGAGTGAGTCGCTCTGTGAGGAAAGTGAGTCGCCCGCTGTGAGAGGAAAGTGAGTCGCTCGCTGAGGAAAGTGAGTCGCCCGTTGTGTGAGGAGATAGAGTCGCTCGCTGAGGAAAGTGAGTCGCTCGCTGAGGAAAGTGAGTCGCCCGTTGTGTGAGGAGAGTGAGTCGCTCTGTGAGGAAAGTGAGTCGCTCGCTGTGAGAGGAAAGTGAGTCGCTCGCTGAGGAAAGTGAGTCGCCCGTTGTGTGAGGAGATAGAGTCGCTCGCTGAGGAAAGTGAGTCGCCCGTTGTGTGAGGAGAGTGAGTCGCTCGCTGAGGAAAGTGTTAGCCGATGAAGAAACAATGAAAGATTCTGGTAATACTAATATGTTGTTGTTATCGACATATCATGTACCCAGTCAGTTCGATCTTCAAAATACCAGGTTATAGAGACCAAATATGCCACACATACGATTCTGGTTAACCATAGTATGCAAAGTCTGGAACATTAACCCATTAGAGTTTACAAGAAACATAGACCAAACAACATACAGGAAAATCATGAGATGAGACATTAGATACATGTTAATACAGTTATCACATGGTTATATATATCTAGAATATATAGGATTAAAAGGGGTTAATTTCTTCTTCTCAGCAAGAATTAAGAAAGAGTCACCCTCTCTGGAAATTTCATTGGGTAATAAAATTCATGTAACAGAACACCCCGTTCTGCCAGTGTTGACTTCAGTTGTGTGGGAAGACAATCTGTGTGTGTGTGTGTGTGTGTGTGTGTGTGGGTGTGGTGTACACATTTGCCTGCCATAAAGGTGTCAAGGAATGCCATTAGGAACAGACTTTCTGGCGCCCGCTAGTGAATTATTAGACGTGAGTCAAATGTTAAAAGCATTTTACATTGTACAATTGAATGAGTCCCAACTGACACAGTCCAGATACCCTACAATGGTTTGGAGCTCTTAATTTTGTACTCTCAAAGTGGACCAGATTGATGAATTTAACATTAAAAAGCACAACATTTTCTTACGGGTGTTGTGGAAAAAATAATATTTTAGTTTTCATTTGATTTTATGCAGGTTTTCTTTTCTAATTCAATCTATGGAATCTATGCCTGTAGGCCACAGAACAAAGACACACACACACTTAAGCAAATGGTCAGACAGAGCCTCTGAATTCGTTAGCATGGGTAATCAGGAAAGACAACGGGTTATTCAGCCTTTCGACCTCACAGGTGTAAAGCCCAGAGAGAAGGGGGGGTCAGAGAGACCATCACGGAAATTTACAGGAGAAGGCACTCTGAAGAAAAAGGCTGTATGCTTGCTGTGGGATTTCAGGTCTGTGTTACTACTGTGGGGTAGCTGCCATGGTATCTTTTGTGAACAACCTCCTTTAAAAGAATAAACATTCTTTTAAAGTACAATTGGAATTATTGATGTCTCTTACGATGTGATGCTTGTTTTGTTAATAATTGTTTTTGCCGCAACACGGGGGAGCATACCCCCAAACCCCCATAGCGGGACAGTGGTACACTAACCACAGTTTTACCAAAAATCCTGTGAGAAATACTGGTATTGCTATGCCAATCCATATATATATATATATAAATATATATATATCCTTCTCACCTTTTTAACCCTGACCCGTTTTCAGGCCTGAAATATACATAAGTGCAGTCAGAAAGGACAACATAAGTTTGTTGACTGCAATACATGTGAAAACAGCCAGAGATGTGCAAGAGGTATGTAAACATTTTTGTCTTAATGTAAACTGTAAACAATGAGCAGCCAGAGGGGGTTAAGGATTGTTGGAGTTCAGTTCAGTGGGGTAGGAGGGACTGGCAGGGAGTTAAGCAGCCCGACAGCCTGGAAGGAAAAGCTGTTTGAGTGTCTGGATGTGGCATTACAGATACAGCTGCAGAGGATACTCTCGATGGTTTCCTGGTGGAAGGCGGTGAGGAGGGAGGCTAGTTTCTTCTATCTCTGTAGAAAGTGGAGATACTGCTTGGATTTTTTGGCAATGGTGGTGGTGAGTGTCCAGGTGAGGTCCTCTACTATTTGCACACCCAGGAACTTAACGCTGTAGTCTCTTGGCACAACAGATTCATAAACAGTTAAGGAAGTGTGGATTCTCCTGAAGTCAACAACCATCTCTTTCTTGTCATCAACATTTAGAGATAGGGTGTTGTCGCCGCTCCAGTACTGTTTGCATTGTCGTTGTTCCTGATGACAGCAACCACAGTTGTATCATCCATAAATGTGATGGTATGGTTTAAGCTGTGCTGGGCAGGAAAGTTGTGGGCTAGAAGGGTGAACAACAGAGGTCTGAGCATAGAGCCCTGGGGGACACCAGTGTTCAGCTTGATGGATCTGGAGGTGTTCTTTACAAATTAGGTGGAGTGCAGTGCATCATCATCATCATCATCATCCTCATTCCTTCTGTTCATATTATATTTATAACATTTCTAAATCTAAATAAGTCACTGATCACATTTAAAGATTATCAAATATTACAATTAATTCCCTAATTTTGCTTAGTAAAGGGAAAATGATTCCAACATTTATGGTGGAGGTGAATGGGAGAGCAAAATGTTTGCCGCTCTCAGCTTGATGACATCATGTGACCCCGTTTGCTACAGACAAAGAGCTTTTCTTATATATAGTTTAAACCAGGGAAATTGAATTTCCTACAACACTGCATACACATTTTAGAAATTAAGGTACACTTTTCAAGTCAAGTCAAGTCATCCTCATTTATATAGTGCTTTTAACAATGTAGATTGTTTCAAAGCAGCTTTACAGAGATAAACTTAATATAATTTAAGGTAACAGAGATTGGTTTGGTTTTATAGCGGTTATTGAATAATGTTATTTCCAGCTAAAGTTAGGTTTGATTGATTCAATTCCGTTGAAATGATCATTTGTTATTAAATTAGGGGCCGCTAAGATGACACCGTTCACTCTAAACAGACTTTAAGCACGAACCTGTGATAAATGCTGATGTGCTAACATGTGCATTAAGAATTGATTCTATAGTTATGTGCGTTTGAATATATGTGTGCAGGTTTGTAATTCCCTACAAACCACGCCTAAACAAACTACTTGTCTTGCCTATAAGTTTTGATACAGAATTTTATTTTATTCTATAACTTCGGGGTTGGTACGTGAACCCTAATTTCCACAACACTTTATCTGTAGAGTGGAATAGGGATCCTCCATAGGGAGAGGATAGTTGGCACTTCAGCACTGCATTGTCATCGGGTCCAGGCGAAGCTCCTTCGTCAGATCTGGAAACGGCCTGGATCCGGCAGGCTGCAGGAAAACCTCGGGATAAACAAAGACACTAAAATTTGCGTAGATGCCATTCTTCTTATGCAGAGCTAAACCATTTAGTCCTTTGTAAGTAATTAGCAATAATTTAAAATTTATAAAATGTTTAATAGGCAGCCAATGCAGTGTTGACAGAACCGGGCTAATATGGTCATACTTCCTGGTTCTGGTAAGAACTCGAGCTGCTGCGTTTTGAACTAGCTGTAGTTTATTTATTAAGCGTGCAGGGCAACCACCCAGTAGAGCATTACAATAATCCAGCCTTGAGGTCATGAACGCATGGACTAATTGTTCCGCATTTGTCAATGAGAGCATATGGCGTGATTTAGATATATTTTTAAGATGGAAAAATGTGGTTTTACAGATACTAGACACGTGACTTTCAAATTAAAGATTGGTATCAAAGAGCACACCCAGGTTCCTAACCGACGACGAAGACTTAACAGAGCAGCTATCAAGTGTTAGACAGTATTCTAGGTTATTGCGTGTGGAAGTTTTTTGTCCAATAATTAGAATCTCTGTTTTTTCTGAATTTAGTAGTAGGAAATTACTAGTCATCCAATTTTTTATATCAGATATGCATTCTGTGAATTGGTAAGTTTCGTTAGGTTTTGAAGAAATATACAGCTGAGTATCATCGGCATAACAGTGAAAGCTAATTCCATGCTTCCTAATGGTATCTCCTAATGGTAGCAGGTACAGAGTGAACAGCAGCGGTCCTAGTACTGAGCCTTGTGGTACGCCATACTGAACTTGTGATCGAAAAGACATCTCTTCATTTACTGCTACAAACTGATAACGGTCAGATAAGTATGATTTAAATCATGTTAGTGCAATTCCACTAAGGCCAACAAAGGTTTCTAGTCTATTTAAAAGAATGTTGTGGTCAATGGTGTCAAATGCAGCACTAAGATCGAGTAACACCAATAGAGAGATACAATAGAGCGGTCTCAGTACTATGGTACGGTCTAAATCCGGACTAAAAATCCTTGCAGATATCATTTCTTTCAAGAAAGGAGCACAGTTGTGAGGATACTGCTTTTTCTAATATCTTTGATAGAAAAGGCAGATTCGAGATCGGCCTGTAATTGACTAATTTTGTATGATCAAGTTGTGTTTTTTTTAACAAGCGGTTTTATCATAGCCAGTTTAAAGGTTTTTGGTACATATCCTAGAGACAAAGATGAATTAATGATATTAAGAAGAGGATATATGACCTCTGGAAACATCTCTTTCAGTAGCTTAGTCGGTATAGGATCTAACATACAAGTTGTCGATTTAGATGAATTAACGAGTTTAGAAAATTCTTCCTCTCCTATGGCAATGAATCAAATTTATCCTCAGGGAGACTGCAATGCACTCCCTGATGCGATACTGTAGTAGATGGTTGCATAGTTATAATTTTGTCCCTGATATTATCGATCTTATAAGTGAAGAAGTTCATAAAGTCATTACTGCTGTGTTGCTTGGACACTTCTGGGCTTGAAGCTTTCTTTTTCGTTAGTTTAGCCACTGTTTCAAATAAACACCAAGGATTATGTTTATTTTCTTCTAATAGGGTTTAAAAATAAGCAGATCTAGCAGCTTTTAAAGCCTCTCTGTAAGGAATCGAGCTCTCCTTCCATGAAATCCGAAATACCTCTAGTTTAGTTTTCTTCCAGTTGCGCTTTATTTTTCTGGCTGCTCTCTTAAGAGCCTGAGTGTGTGTGTGTGTGTGTGTGTGTGAGTGTGCTCGTTGTACCACGGTGTTGGACTATTTTCTTTAATCTTCTTTAAGCGCAACGGAGCAACTGTGTCTAAAGTGCTGAAAAAGAGAGAGTTAAAAGTTTCTGTTGCAATATGAAGTTCCCTTTCGTTGTCACTCCGAGTTCCGTCGGAGGACGACGAATGGGGTTTCGCTTAGAAAGCCAATCAACTTCGACTATTACAAAATGAGCCAATGGCAAAGAAATGCCATGGGTCTGTGGAATTTGCATAGCGTAACTCCGCCCCACCTCGTGGGTATAAAGCGGAAGACGCCGCAACATACAGATATGTTTTCGCTTCGGAGCCAAGGCAATCCCTTCGCTCCACAAGCCATCTCTGAACTGTCAGCTTCACAAGACCAGATTCTCCGGTGTTGGTGTGACGGCGATCTCCCAGCGAGTGCACACTTCCTGCTTATCTGTGCAGTGGTTTGCCAGTGAGTGTGTTTCTACCTGGGCGCTTCAATACCGAGGTTTCCTCTCTAAAAGAGCTTGCACGCGGCACGTCTTTTTAAAGATGCCTCGCCCGTGCACTTCTGGTTGCGGTGGTTTCGTGTCTGACTCTGATGGGCACGAGCGCTGTCTAGTGTGTTTGGGCATTGATCACACTAGATTGGCACTCGTGGATGACTCATGTTCTCTCTGTGGGAACATGACCATCGCGTCACTACGGTCGAGACTCAGTGATCTCGCAAGAGTGAGAGTCCCCTCATCCACACCCCGATCTACTGACTCTAAAAATAGAGCTAGTACTTCGGCTGGTGGCCAGGGTGACCTGAGGGTGACGTGTGGAACAAAGCGCCGACTATCAGTCCGTGCTCTGCACCTACCCCTCCCGTGACGGTGCCCGTTAGTGTCCAGGGGATTCCCGCGGGTCCATCTTCGGATGCCCCGCGTGTTTCCTTTGGCGCTACAGAGGATGATGCGATGTCCATCGCAGCATCACAAGATGGGCAGGATTCATCGGATGATGCCTCGACAGCACTGCCTCCTTCGGGTGTGCAGTCGTTTGCCGAGTCGGACCCCGAGATGACTGCCATGCTTGCCCAGGCGGCCGCGAGCATCGGGTTGGAGTGGACTCCTCCGCCCTGTCCCGAGCGCTCGCGGCTAGATGATTGGTTTTTGGGTGCGGCTGCGGATTCACGTCCGCAGCCAACGCCAATTCCTTTCTTCCCAGATGTGCATGATGAGATCTCGAAGTCCTGGAAGTCTCCCATGTCTTCCCGTGACTGCTCATTGATTTCATCCGCCTTTCCTCCCCTCGATGGAGCAGCTGCCCGTGGGTACACTGGGCTCCCCCCGGTTGAACGCTCTTTTGCGATGCAACTGTGTCCTCAGAGTGCTACTTCTCGTGGCGAGCCTAAGCACCCATCCAAAGCCTGTAGGTACTCGTCTACGTTAGTGGCGAAGTCCAACAGAGCGGCGGGACAGGCGGCTGCTTCGCTGCATGCTATGGCCACTCTGCAAGTCTACCAGGCCCAGATGCTCAGAGACATGCACGAGGGTAGGACAGACCCAGGGCTCTTTGATGAGCTGCGCGCCGCCACCGACCTCGCTCTCCGGGCGACCGCACGCTCCCTGGGTTTGGTGATGCCCACAGCCGTGGTCCAGGAGAGACACCTGTGGCTGAACCTGGCTGACATGAAAGATGCCGAGCGGTCCCGGCTCCTCGACACCCCCATGTCCCAGGCCGGCCTCTTCGGCGGTGCAGTTGAGGACTTTGCCCAACAGTTCTCGACTGCTCAGAAACAGACTGAGGCTATTAAGCACATCCTGCCCCGCCGACCCGCTGCTGCCTCCACCCAGTCGGCCGAGCAGGTCACTCAGTCTGTTCGCCGCCGAGGACGCCCTCCTGCGGCTCCCGCCCCTCTCACCCGGCCCAAGCAGCAGCCTTCACCCGGGCCCAGTCGTGGAGGAAGCCACAAGAAGGCGTCCCAGCCCTCTCCAGCCCCGCCCCCTGCTAAACGCCGGGCCAAGCGGCGCTCCTGTGACGGACTGCTCAGGGATGTCGACTGTTACTTTTCAGGATGTTACTGTTACTTCTTCTTTTAAATGAGTCAACCCCACAAGATTACAGTTATAAACATGAACCTCGTCTGAAAGGCAAAGGGGGAGGTGTTGCTGTAATTTATAGAAATATTTTCAAAACCACTAAGAAATCTAGCTTTAAATATACTTCTTTTGAAGTATTGGTGCTTAATGTAAAAATATATAGTGTAAACGATAAATCACATTTGAGAATTATGCTGGCTACTGTATACAGGCCACCAGGGCACCATAAAGATTTTATCAAAGAATTTGCGGACTTTCAGAATTAGTATCAGAATTAGTATTGGCTGCAGATAAAGTACTAATTGTTGGTGATTTTAATATACATGTAGATAATGAAAAAGATGCATTGGGATTGGCATTTAAAGACATTGTAAACTCAATTGGAGTTAGACAACACGTGTCAGGACCTACTCATTGTCGTAATCATACTCTAGATCTAATATTATCACATGGAATAGATGTTGATGCCGTTGAAATTCTGCAGCAGAGCGATGACATCTCAGATCATTATCTAGTCTCATGTAAATTACATTTAGCCAAGGCTGCAAAGCCGACTCCATGTTATAAATACGTTAGACCTATAACTTCTGCCACTAAAGATTGCTTTATTAATAATCTTCCTAATCAGTTTCATCATCTCAGCATCCCGGATAGCTTAGAAGAACTTGATATTGCAACAGAAACGTTTAACTCTCTCTTTTCCAGCACTTTAGACGCAGTTGCTCCGTTGCGCTTAAAGAAGATTAAAGAAAATAGTCCAACGCCGTGGTACAGCGAGCACACCCGGGCCCTTAAGAGAGCAGCCAGAAAAATGGAGCGCAACTGGAAGAAAACTAAACTAGAGGTATTTCGGATTTCATGGAAAGAGAGCTCGATTGCTTACAGAGAGGCTTTAAAAGCTGCTAGATCTGCTTATTTTTCAACCCTATTAGAAGAAAATAAACATAATCCAAGGTATTTATTTGAAACAGTGGCTAAACTAACGAAAAAGAAAGCTTCAAGCTCAAAAGTGTCCAAGCAACACAGCAGTGATGACTTTATGAACTTCTTCACTTATAAGATTGATAATATCAGGGACAAAATTATAACTATGCAACCGTCTACTACAGTATCGCATCAGGGAGTGCATTGTAGTCTCCCTGAGGAAAATTTTGATTCATTTGTTGCTATAGGAGAGGAAGAATTCTGCAAACTCGTTAATTCATCTAAATCGACAACTTGTATGTTAGATCCTATACCGACTAAGCTACTGAAAGAGATGTTTCCAGAGGTCATATATCCTCTTCTTAATATCATTAATTCATCTTTGTCTCTAGGATACGTACCAAAAACCTTTAAACTGGCTATGATAAAACCGATTGTTAAAAAACCACAACTTGATCCTACAGAATTAGTCAATTAGAGGCCGATCTCGAATCTGCCTTTTCTGTCAAAGATATTAGAAAAAGCAGTATCTTCACAACTATGTTCCTTTCTAGAAAGAAATGATATCTGCGAGGATTTTCAGTCCGGATTTAGACCGTACCATAGTACTGAGACAGCTCTCATTAGAGTCACAAATGATTTGCTCTTATCATCCGATCGTGGTTGTATCTCTCTATTAGTGTTACTCGATCTAAGTGCTGCATTTGACACCATTGACCACAACATTCTTTTAAATAGACTAGAAAACTATGTTGGCATTAGTGGAATTGCATTAGCATGGTTTAAATCATACTTAACTGACCGTTATCAGTTTGTAGCAGTAAATGAAGAGATGTCTTATCGATCACAAGTTCAGTATGGCGTACCACAAGGCTCAGTACTAGGACCGCTGCTGTTCACTCTGTACATGCTACCATTAGGAGATATCATTAGGAAACATGGAGTTAGCTTTCACTGTTATGCCGATGATACTCAGCTGTATATTTCTTCAAAACCCAACGAAACTTACCAATTCACAAAATTAATGGAATGCATAGCTGATATAAAAAATTGGATGACTAGTAATTTCCTACTACTAAATTCTGAAAAGACAGAGATTCTAATTATTGGACAAAATACTTCCACACATAATAACCTAGAATACTGTCTAACACTTGATGGCTGCTCTGTCAAGTCTTCGTCGTCGGTTAGGAACCTGGGTGTGCTCTTTGATACCAACCTTTCTTTTGAAAGCCACGTGTCTAGTCTCTGTAAAACTGCATTTTTCCATCTTAAAAATATATCTAAAATAGGCCATATGCTCTCATTGGGAAATGCGGAAAAATGAGTTAATGCGTTCAAGACCTCAAGGCTAGATTATTGTAATGCTCTACTGGGTGGTTGCCCTGCACGCTTAATAAATAAACTACAGCTAGTTCAAAACGCCGCAGCTCGAGTTCTTACCAGAACCAGGAAATATGACCATATTAGCCCGGTTCTGTCAACACTGCATTGGCTCCCTATTAAACATTGTATAAATTTTAAAATATTGTTGATTACCTACAAAGCACTAAATGGTTTAGCTCCGTAGTACTTGAGCGAGCTCTTAACGCATTATAGTCCTTCACGTCTATTGCGATCTCAAAATTCCGGCCAGTTGATAATACCTAGAATATCTAAATCGACTGCAGGCGGTAGATCCTTTTCCTATTTAGCACCAAAACTTTGGAACAGTCTTCCTACCATTGTCCGGGAAGCAGACACACTTTGTCAGTTCAAAGCTAGACTAAAAACACATCTCTTTGACCTTACATACACATAATACATTATAGACTTCTATAATTCAATGTTAGGCTGCATAGATTAGGTCAGCCGGAACTGGGAACACTTCCCTTAAATCTTGATGTACTCGCTACATCGTAAGAAGAATGGCATCTACGCTAATATTAGTGTCTTTGTTTATCCCAAGGTTTTTCCGCAGCCTGCCGGATCTAGGCCGTATCCAGATCTGACGAAGGAGATCCGCCTGGACCCGATGACAATGCAGTGCTGAAGTATCCACTATCCTCTCCCTATGGAGGATCCCTTTCCCACTCTACAGATAAAGCTTTGTGAATTTCGGCTCGCGTACCCCGAAGTGATAAAATAAAACAAAATTCTGTATCAAAATTTATAGGCAAGACAAGCAGTTTGTTTAGGCTGGGTTGTATGGAATTACAAACCTGCGCACATATTTTCAAAAGCACATAACTATAGAATCAATTCTGAATGAGCATGTGAACGCCGTCAGCATTAATCACAGGTTCGCGTTTAAAGTCTGATCATTTCGACGGAGGTGAATCAATCAAAGTTAACTTTAGCTGGAAATAACATTATTCAAGAACCGCTATAACCCCAAAACAATCTGTTACCTTAAATTATATGTTTATCTCTGTAAAGCTGCTTTGAAACAATCCATTGTTAAAAGCGCTATATAAATGAAGATGACTTGACTTGACTTGACTTGAGGAGGTGGTAGCAGGACCACTCCTTCCCCCGGTGGAGGGCCGGGGGAGAATCTTTTGTTTTCCACTCCCCGCTGCTCACCCCCGGGTGGGCAGCACCCCAATGTGGTTAAAGAAAGAAGTAACATGTCCATCCCTGAGCACACAGAGTCCCCCTCTGTCCCAGAGCCGGATGACAGTGCGCAACATCCCCGGACCGTGCCGCTCTCATCCCCCTCTGTCGCCAGCCCCCTGGCAGAGCAGACCCCCGCCAGAGCAGACCCCCGTGGAACGTTCGTCCTTTCCTGGTCTGCTCTTTCAGGGCGCGGTCAATGACTGTCCCCCCACATCGGGCCGCTATGCCGTCCACGTCTGGGCCAGTCATTCCGCTTTGCTGCACCACCGGTGGGAAGTCTGTGGTTCGAATGACCCCGCTGGTACAGTCGTTGGGAGCTTGGCTAGAGCTTTCCAACCTGCCCCGCTGGGTCGCTCGGACGGTCAGGCTCGGCTACGCGATTCAGTTCGCGCGGTTTCCTCCCCGCTTCAAGGGTGTCCGCTCCACTATGGTCGGTGGCAATGCCCCTGTCATGAGAGCGGAGATTGATACCCTGCTGGCGAAGGGTTGCGATCGAGACTGTCCCTCCAGCCGAAATGAGGTCCAGCTTCTATCAGTACGCAGTTCTCCCTTTCGGGCTAGCCCTGTCTCCTCGCCTCTTCACGACGTTCGTCGAGGCAGCTCTTGTTCCCCTCCGGGAACACGGGGTTCGAATCCTGAACTATCTCGATGACTGGCTGATTCTAGCTCACTCTCGAGATCAGCTCTGCGAACACAGGGACTTGGTGCCCCGCCACGTAGCCCGTCTGGGCCTTCGGGTCAACTGGGAGAAGAGCAAACTTTGCCCCGTGCAGAGGATCTCTTTTCTCGGTATGGAGATCGACTCGGTAGCCATGTCCGCGCAGCTTACGAGTGAGCGCGCGCAGTCACTGCTGACTTGCCTGAGACAGTTCGAGGGCAAGAGTGCGGTTCCACTGAATCTTTTTCAGAGGCTCCTGGGGCATATGGCATCTGCAGCCGCGGCAACGCCGCTCGGATTGCTTCATATGAGACCGCTTCAGCTTTGGCTTCGCGACCGAGTCCCGAGGTGGGCATGGCAGCACGGCACTCTCCGAGTACCAGTTACTCCGACCTGCCGTCAGACCTTCACCCCGTGGTCGAACCTCAGTTTTCTACGGGCCGGAGTGCCTCTGGAACGAGTTTCGCGGCATGTTGTTGTAACGGCAGATGCCTCCAACACGGGCTGGGGAACCATGTGCAATGGACGTGCTGCCGCGTGCTCCTGGATAGGACCCCAGCGCCTATGGCACGTCAATTGCCAAGAGTTTCTGGCTGTACAGCTCACCCTGCGCCGCTTCCGAGCCGTGCTCAGGGGCCAGCATGTACTAGTCCGATCAGACAATACCGCGACTGTAGTGTACATCAACCATCAAGGTGGTCTGCGCTCCCGCCGTATGTCGCAACTCGCCCGCCACCTCCTCTTATGGAGTCAGAAGCATCTGAGGTCGCTTCGTGCCATTTATATTCCTGGAGTCCTGAACTGTGCAGACGAGCTCTCACGGTTTCAGCCCCTCCGTGGAGAATGGCGACTCCATCCCCAGTCGGTTCAGCTGATTTGGGACCAGTTCGGAGATGCACAGATAGATCTGTTTGCCTCTCACGACTCGACCCATTGCGCCCAGTTTTATTCCCTGACCGAGGGCACGCTCGGCACGGATGCACTGGCGCACAGCTGGCCGCGGGGCCGCAAATATGCATTCCCCCCAGTGAGCCTTCTTGCGCAGACCCTGCGCAAGGTAAGGGAGGACGAGGAGCAGGTTTTGCTGGTCGCGCCGTATTGGCCCACCCGAACCTGGTTCTCTCATTCTACTCGCGACAGCACCTCCCTGGCCCATACCTCTGAGGAAGGACCTACTTTCTCAGGTACGGGGCACCCTGTGGCACCCTCGTCCCGATCTCTGGAGCCTCCACGTGTGGCTCCTGGATGGGACGAGGCAAGTTTGAGTACCCTACCACCAGCGGTGGTGGCTACCATCACTTCCGCTAGAGCGTCGTCCACGAGACACGTCTACGCGTTGAAGTGGAACCTCTTCGTCAACTGGTGCTCTTCTCACCGAGTAGACCCCCGGAGATGTTCGATCAGCGTCGTGCTTTCCTTCCTTCAAGAGGGGTTGGAGCGAAGGCTGTCTCCCTCCACCCTCAAGGTCTATGTCGCCGCTATTGCCGCACAGCATGATCTTATAGAAGGTAAGTCGGTGGGGAAGCACGACCTGATCGTCAGGTTCCTGAGAGGAGCGAGGAGACTGAATCCTCCTCGCCCTCCTCTCGTGCCCTCTTTGGACCTCGCAGTGGTTCTATCTGTCCTGCGGAGTGCTTCCTTTGAGCCTTTGCAGTCAGTCGAGCTTAACTTCCTGTCCATGAAGACAGCGCTTCTGACTGCATTGGCCTCCATCAAGAGGGTAGGGGTCCTGCACGCATTCTCCGTTGACGAAGCGTGCCTGGAATTCGGGCCGGCTTACTCTCACCTGATCCTGAGACCCCGGCCTGGATATATGCCCAAGGTTCCTACCACTCCCTTCCGGGACCAGGTGGTGAACCTGCAAGCGCTGCCCCCAGAGGAGGCAGACCCAGCCTTGGCACAGCTCTGTCCAGTACGTGCTCTACGCATCTATGTAGACAGAACGCAGTGTTTCAGGACCTCAGACCAGCTCTTTGTCTGTTATGGTGGGAAGCTGAAGGGAAAGGCTCTCTCCAAGCAAAGGTTGTCTCACTGGATAGTGGACGCCATTGCTTTGGCATACCAGCAGCAAGGTCGACCGTGCCCCCTTGGTGTGACTGCCCAATCCACCCGGAGTGTGGCGTCATCTTGGGCTCTAGCGCATGGCGCCTCGCTAACAGATATCTGCAGAGCTGCAGGCTGGGCGACACCCAACACATTCGCCAGATTCTACAATCTCCGAGTGGAGCCAGTGTCCTCTCATGTACTCGCTTCTACCAGCTAGTACCGGACCCGCTCAGGTGTCTTCGCTTGCTCGCCATTCCACTCCACGGACTGGATACGTGCGATATTCTCCTCAGGTGAGCTTCCCCGAAAGCCCTGAGTTCCTCCGGCACTCCTGACGTCGGCGCCAGTGTCTCTTGCCTGTGCGTCGGCTAGGTGCCTCCCGTGTGCATGGTACCTCCTCTGAGCTATCCCCACATGTTTATTTCCACTGTAAGCCTCTCTGAGCATGTGTCTTTCCCTTGGCAAGCCACCTTGCCACCCCTAGGGTTGAAATATTCCACCTGCGGCTGGACACCCTAGTAATTCCCCATATGTATCCCTCGGGTCATATGTGTATTCTCTAAGTCCCCCCCTCTGGGTTGGCAGTAATTGCATATTCCCCTAAAACCTTGGGATATGCTCCCCAGTGTACCTTGGTATTCCTGTGCTAAATTGGAGTCCTTCGTCCGTGCCAGCTCACGACAGGGATCTCAGATTTACCCAGGGCACTGGAAGACAGCTGAGAAGGTGGCGTGACTAGACTGGTATCCCCATATCTGCATGTTGCGGCGTCTGCCGCTTTATACCCATGAGGTGGGGCGGAGTTACGCTATGCAAATTCCGCAGACCCATGGCATTTCTTTGCCATTGGCTCGTTTTGTAATAGTCGAAGTTGATAGGCTTTCTAAGCGAAACCCCATTCGTCGTCCTCCGACGGAACGTCTCCGTTCCCTACTCAGGGAACGAGGGTTACATCCGTAACCGAGACGTTCTTCTAAGCTATCTGGGATGCTGAGATGATTAAACTGATTAGGAAGATTATTGATAAAGCAATCTTTATTGGTAGAAGTAATAGGTCTAACATATTTATAACACGGAGTCGGCTTTGCAGCCTTGGCTAAATGTAATTTACATGAGACTAGATAATGATCTGAGATGTCATCGCTCTGCTGCAGAATTTCAACGGCATCAACATCTATTCCATGTGATAGTATTAGATCTAGAGTATGATGATTAATATTTTTACATTAAGCACCAACACTTCAAAAGAAGTATAATTAAAACTAGATTTCTTAATGGTTTTAAAAATATTACTATAAATCCCCCCCAAACCCCCCCTTTGCCTTTCGGACGAGGCTCATGTTTATAACTGTAATCTTGTGGGGTTGACTCATTTAAAGTAAGGTAATCGTTTGGTTTTAGCCAGGTTTCTGTCAAACACAACACATCTAAGCACAAACTCTTTCATGTAGGCGAGAACGAGAATCTCTTTGCCGAACCGCCAACTGATGCAACTGAGCCAGAATCAACCAATCGTCGATGTAGTTCAAAATCTTGTCAGAACATTCATATTTAGTCTGTAACATATCGTGTTTTTGATATATTAGCATATAAATGTTAATTTTCAGTTTTTTGCTTATACAAAGACATTTTATTTCAGTCATATTGACATATTGACTGACATATTTCAGTCTATATTTACTCATCTCATTAGGCTATAGCAATATAGTTTGGTCAAAGCTTGGTCGAGTGTGAATGAATGCGCCTGTGCCTTTCATTCATTAATTCACACAGACACGCGATTCATATTTAAAGTCTTTTTGCGGTTTACAGACACTATTCCATATCGCGATTATAACAAAGCACTTAAGAATAAATTACTTACTTTTCACATCAGCTTGATCTGTTGCTCTTTGAAATGAAACTACCAGCACTTCTGAGGTGAATTTTCCAGGTTTATTAGATTGTATTATAACTTTAATGACTCACCCCTGTGACGGACCCTGTGTGATTCAGTGAGGCCTCTTTGTGGGAGTGATACCTGTGTGGTTAATCATCTTTGTTCTATTGAGGTGATTGCTGATTGGGTGCACCTGGAACCTGTGAGCCAGGGGAGATAAAGCTCCACTTGGTCAAACTACACTCTCTTCTTCCTTCTCTGCCATCGAGACGTCAACCACTGCCTGATCATCCCGACTGCCACATCCTGTTTTTGAGTTTATTTATGTTACCGGGCTAGACGTTCCACATTTAAGTATTTATGTTTAGTTGCACTTTTGTTAAATAAATCACTTTTGACCATTTATGCTGTCTCGTTCCCTCTTTTGTCACGACCCTTGAGCCAGGTTGTGACACCCCTCATGTCGTTCCAAGCCCATAAGACCTCCGTTCATCTTCGGAACACAGTTTAAGATATTTTAGATTTAATTCGAGAGCTTTCTGTCCCTCCATTGGAAATGTGTGTACGGTATACTGTCCTTGTCCAGAAAGGAAATAAAGACATCGTCAAAGTAGTCCATGTGACATCAGTGGGTTAGTTAGAATGTTTTGAAGCATCGAAAATACATTTTGGTCCAAAAATAACAAAAACTCCAACTTTATTCAGCATTGTATCGTCTTCCGGTTCTGTTGTGGATCCGCGTTCAGTGACGCCGCTGACGTAAGACGCTGCTGACGTGTGTCTGGTGCGCCCGAGCTTCATTTACAGTCTGAGGGAGACGCACGCTGGAAACAAAACAATCTTCGCAAACATGTCTAAGGATTTCCACACAGAGGAAGACTTGCATTTTTTTGCCCAGCCATATTTATTTGAACCCGAATACACGGACGCACTAGACACACGTCAGCAGCGTCTTACGTCAGCAGCGTCACTGAACGCGGATCCACAACAGAACCGGAAGACAATACATTGCTGAATAAAGTTGTAGTTTTTGTTATTTTTGGACCGCAATGTATTTTCGATGCTTCAAAACATTCTAACTAACCCACTGATGTCACATGGACTACTTTGATGTCTTTATTTCCTTTCTGGACAAGGACAGTATACCGTACATACATTTTCAATGGAGGGACAGAAAGCTCTCGGACTAAATAAAAAAATATCTTAAACTGTGTTCTGAAGATGAACTTGAAACAACATAAGGGTGAGTCATTAATGACTGTCAAGTGCCTTCACTCTAGTGAAGTTCAACCCTGCAGTTTGGACTGGATTTTACTCAATGACCAGGAATCAATTCTTTCTTTTCTTTGAAAGTTGTCGTGGCCACAAGCAGGTAAAAAACCTTAAACACAAACACAAGTAAATCAAGAAAACACATAATAAACCCAAGTAACCATAATAAAGCATCACCATCCACTTTCATTGGAGTAAAAGAATTGAAAGTGGGGGGGAAATCACATTATGAAATAAATGTTTTTCTTCAAAACACATTGGCCACAATTATTGGCACCCTTTTATTAAATACTTTTTGCAATCTCCTTTTGCCAAGATAACAGCTCTGAGTCTTTTCCTATAATGCCTTATGAGTTTGGAGAACAACTGACAAGAGATCAAAGACCATTCCTCCATACAGAACCTCTCCAGTTCCTCCAGATTCTGAGCACGACTGTATATATATATATATAATATATATATAATTTTTTTTCTTTTGTCCTCGCATTCTTTGGTGCCCAGTGTTTCACCTGTGTGAAAGGCTCATTATGCAGGTCATTGTCTTCTCAGGTGTGAATCAGAGCATTATTCATGATCATTCACGATCATTCACGCCCCCACGCATATTGCCTTTCCAAACAAAAAGTGTCTTACAAAATTTAAATCAACAAAATTTAAATCAATGTATTGGTTTGTGTAAATGATTAGGCAGGATGTTTTTCAGATCATTTTGAAGCAAAAACTCTAGGCGACAACATCCAATAGTCAAAAGTATATTTAGTATGTGTTTTGTGGCCTTATTTCAGAAACTTTAAGTTATTAGTTTTTTCAATAACCATGCATAAACAATATTCTCTCAAAAATACAAAAGTGTAATTACACCTTTGCCATTAATATGTTTATAAGCAACTGAAAAAAGCACAAATGTCAGGGTATGTCAAAACATCTCAAGGACCCCAAAAACACCTTAGACCCCAGAGGGTTAAAAGTGCTGCCATCATAAACAGAGATCGGTAAGTGTCAGTGATGCTTAGATCTTCACTGCGCTTAAATCCTTCCTAGTAATTTTGCCAGCCCCGACAGCACTGCTTCCTTTGGTCATCCTCTTGCCCAACAGCATGGACAGGGTTGTCATATGTTTCTTGTTGTGTCAGTATAAAGGGCTTAATTCAGGGAATTAAAGGTCAATGTAGTTAAATGACTGTCTCAAATCAAGGGACCCAGCTTGGAGAACCTGAAACTGCTCTGAAAACGTCCAGCAAAATTGTTGTTTCAATGTTTGAATTCATGTTGAATTCATGTTTCAATTCAATTCACGTTTATTTGTTTATTTCACAATACACATAATTTCAAAGCAGCTTTACAGAAAGTGCCATATGTGCAAATGTGCCTGGATTAATAAATAAGAAGCAAATACAGTGGACTATATAATAAGGACACGGAGGCGCCGGCGCGTGCACACTTCTCCCTATAGGCGCGTTCACTACTGCGAAGATGGCGATCGTCAACTTGATCAATTTATCAACTTTATCAATAATTCAAATGTTTCATGCATAATCATTACTTTCGCCGGTTATTTGTGGCAAGCTTTATTTCAGGTGTTGCGTGATATCTCTGAGCCCAAGTAGCAGTGCTTCGCCTGTGCTTCCAAAAATGCATTTGCCCACCTATCTAAATGTAGGGGAGACCGTGAATAACCCCAATTTAAAAAAAACGGTGGAGTGTTCCTATAAGCCTAGCCTGCTTGGCCCTGGCCATATTTGAAACGTCTCACTCAATCGTTCGTTGTTTAGGTCTATATTACAGCCGTTCTAGGCGTGCGCTTTATTTGAAATGCAGCATGCGATGTTGTTTAATAACTTTCAAACGGTAGAGCCTGTTCCTTTATAACATAGCCAAAGGTCGGTGTATTTTTGCTTTACACATTTTAGACTTATTCTCAAATTCATATTGTCTTGGGTGGGCGGGATTATTACGCAATTTTAATCGGACAATTTGACCGGAGAGATTTAATTTTGTCGGACATTTAATTTTTTTCCCGCCAATGTCCGGTAATTACCGGACAACGGAAACCCTGGAACCTGGGTGTGCTCTTTGATACCAATCTTTCATTTTAAAATCACGTGTCTAGTATCTGTAAAACCGCATTTTTCCATCTTAAAAATATATATAAATTACGCCATATGCTCTCATTGACAGAAGCGGAACAATTAGTTAATGCGTTCATGACATCAAGGCAAGATTATTGTAATGCTCTACTGGGTGGTTGCCCTGCACGCTTAATAAACAAACTACAGCTAGTTCAAAACGCCGCAGCTCGAGTTCTTACCAGAACCAGGAAGTATGACCATATTAGCCCGGTTCTATCAACACTGCATTGACTGCCTATTAAACATCGTATACATTTTAGAATATTGCTGATAACTTACAAAGCACTAAATGGTTTAGCTCCGCAGTACTTGAGCGAGCTCTTAACGTATTATAGTCCTTCACGTCTATTGCGATCTCAAAATTCCGGCCAGTTGATAATACCTAGAATATCTAAATCGACTGCTGGCGGTAGATCCTTTTTCTATTTAGCACCAAAACTCTGGAACAATCTTCCTAACATTGTCCGGGAAGCAGACACACTCTGCCAGTTCAAATAAGACTAAAAACACATCTCTTTGACCTAGCATACACATAACACACTATAGACTTCCTTAATTCAAAATTAGGCTGCATAGTTTAGATCAGCCGGAACCGGGAACACGTCCTGTAAATCCTGATGTACTTGGTACATCATAAGAAGGATGGCGTCTACGCTAATATTAGTCTCTCTGTTTATCCCGAGGGACGCTCTATGGTGGAACTGCGCCTGGACCCATCCCAACTCATCCTGAAGTGCCAGCCTCATCAGCCCTGTGAAGACCTCATCGGCACTGATCCTCAACAACTCGTCTCCATACCGGCGTGATTACTTCGACTTCCAAACAGATGGAAATGGATAAATACACTAAATGTTCCGATCCAATTTGACTTGTAATGCTACCCGAATCATACACTTTCCTTCGTTGGCCAGAGGAGAACTGGCCCTCCGACTGAGTCTGGGCTCTCCCGAGGTTTTTTTCTCCATTCTGTCCCTGATGGAGTTTTGGTTCCTTGTCACTGTTGCCTTGGCTTTTGGCTTGCTTAGTTGGGGACATTTAATATTCAACAATATTATTGATCTGCCTTACTTAAGGTGGACGTTGACGCAATTCTCTTCTAGAAACAAACTTTGTTGTATTATTTTCATGTTGGGATGGGAACAAGAAAGGCTTCAGGCAAAAACAGGAAACAGGAAGCATTGACAACGAACCAGCACAGTACTACAAACACAGGGAGGCTAAATAGGGGAACAAACAAAGGAGGGTAACGAGCAGGACAGGTGGGACAAATTAACCAATAATCAGATAACAAGATGGGAGGGGCTAGACAATAGACAGGAGAGCACATGGCACAAGGGAAACACATGACAAGCTATGTGCTCACAATAAACAGAACTAGAACACAAGCACATGACAAACCGGGAATGTCAGAGCTCTGTCACCCACTAAGATAAAACCAGACAGAAGTGACAGAACCCTGACAGAATATTTCTATAGATTGTTGCAACACCGCCGCCATGGCCAATCAGACGGGGCTCGTGCTTATAACAGTAGCCTGCTGGAGTAGACTCATTAAGACCGAAATAATCATTTGGTTTATGCCAGGTTTCGATGAGGCAGAGTACATCAAAACTATTATCTGTGATCATTTCATTTGCGTTTTTGTTCACTAATTTTGAGATTTTCTTGTTTAATCACGATTCCATTTTTTCTAGATCCTACAATAGATTTATTGTTTGACCTCACTAATCCAGGAATAGACACAGTTTCTATATACTGTACTATACTTACACTTCTTTCAAATAACTGGGTAGAACAAAGACTGTGATTTGAGTTTTGATTTTCTAGTCATACCGTGCGTAGCATCTTGGAGATGTTATCTGACAGAAAATCCGCTCCGATTCTGCTGGGGTGCAGGCCATCAGCACGGTAGAGCCTAGGTCGCTCCCAGAAAAGATTCCAGTTATTTACAAAGAGCAGTTTATGTTCATTACACCATGACATTAACCATTCACTTAGAGCAAATAATCTACTGAACCTTTCATGTCCTTGTCGGTACGTGGGAAACGGTCCAGACACGATGATCCTCGTTGCGGGTGATGTGCTCTGTACCGTCTCGATCAGGCTCCTAAAATCCCTCTTCAGAACCTCCTTCTGCCGCAGCCTGATGTTGTTCACCCCCGCATTCTCAGGTACCTCAGGTAGCAATCCGATGGTTTCGATATAGAATATTATTGGGATATGTTCACCCGCTGTAAAAACAGAAAAATATTAGTTTATAAAACTGGTATAAAGAAGAAATCAAGGATTAAGAATCAAATTGATTTAATCCGTAGCGTCAGTTCTGGCAGGTCACGTTAGTCAAGCTCGCATCAGCTGACTCTCAAGAATTTCTACCTATAGGAATATGACGCCTATCACTGTATACATATATAAGCTACTTCAGTTCAGTACTATCAGCAGCTGTCATGTTTCTCAGGAGCTATTTATCCTCCTCCATCCCCAGCTCCTCTCGCCCAGTCAGCATTTGGCATTTTGATTCCCCTTGAATCAGAATAAATTCTCGAATTATGTTGTACTTTAAAATCTTGAATTAATGATATCTGCATACATTCATGTTGCTTCTGTTCTGTTTACCCTAAGGTGGGTTATTGCTGCTCTCCCTGCTCTTATCCATGCTAGACTATGGATGCGCAGGGAGTTCTCGCCCAGAACAGAACCATACCGCCAATCCAAACTGTATGCTAATTGTCAATCGTATTTGACGATAGTGGTCCTGACAGAACTCCAAACTCAAACCGCACGGCAGCAACAACACGATGTGACGTAATCAGCGCTGCCTTGTAGCACTGTGCGCACCATCTTCTGTCTGTGTGTCCGCTGGTGTGTGTGCGGTACGCATGGGAACCACCAGACAGAGAATCAACTAATTTGCATTGTGTCACATGAACTGTTTCTATTGTTCCCAAAGTTTTCTAAAAAACTTTAATCATGTTTGTCACTGCAATTGAGTCCTCCATTTATCTGAGCTCCTTGACAGATTGGGGATTAGCTACCCTTGATTTATCTGAATATTTAACAAAATGGCTTTAAAGCTGTATAAGCTAAGGGGGTTTATATGAAATGGCATCACTGATATGTCAAGATGTTGGTCTGTCCGACAATCTAATGTAAAACAGGGGGGGTGGATGTGACGAGTGTATGTTGTTATTACACTAGATTATTGGAAGAATTGTTAACTAATGTTATTAATTTTATGGCATTTTATTTTGAAATAATTTGTTTTGGAAGAACTTACTATCGAGTAATCTATGGTCATGTGACCATAAGGAAAATATGTTGTTATTTCCATTTCTCTCTCTCTCTCTCTCTCTCTCTCTCTATATATATATATATATATATGAATTACATATATTTGGAATTGGGATTTCATGGCAGATTTGCAGACACGTTTTTCATATGTGACCGTAGGACTCAATCAACTTACACTAGTAAGGCCCGTACTCAGAGCCCAAATTTTCAAGCCTCCCCAATCAGGCTTTCCACTAAAGGAAAAGGACGAGCAGAGACAAAACCACAGACTACAATTTTATTTATCAATTAGTTACTAAAACCTTCTTGAGCTCAACATCAATGATAAAAAAAACACTTTAATCAATGTGAATGAATCAGCCCAATGGGCATCGTTTAGTCGGTTCACATGGGCCGGCCACCCATACACTGGCCAAATATACAGAAAGATAAATAAATATATATACACACTAACAAAGAGAAAATTGCACACAAAAAAAGGGATAAACTAAACAAGTTGGTTTCTTTCTTTGGTATTATGTCTTTAAATAAAACATTTCACCGCTCAACTAATAAAGCAAAAATGAATACAAATCAAAAACACTTCAAACCAACCAAACCCAAAAATACAATAATTATTTAAACCCACTCAACACCAACCAAATAAACCAAATCAAAAGAAACAAAAAACAAATAAACAACAATTAATCCACACCGTAATTGAGCGGTATCAATGTAAGGCAAGACAGAAATAATACAACCAACACAAAGCAAAAATAAACAAATTAGTTAATAAACAAACCCTACTAAAAATAAAATAAAACAAAACAATTTCAATCCAACACTACACACGCACTTAAACAAAATACACCAAAAAACGAATAGACACAAAAAAACGAATTCACAAATCAAATGAAATTACATCTGCAAAGTAATCGAACACAAGGTGGGGCCAGAATCAAAGGCCACGGGTTTAGCGCGTCCAACGTGAGCGTTGTACAGGCAGTAGCAAGGACATTCAATGAATGCAATCGCGAGCGTCCAATGCAATCGCGAGCTTCAAGGCAACATCCTACGTCCCAAACTGGAAACACAATTTAAGCCGCAGCAAAGCAGCAGCTGGCAACTTCTTTCACGTGTATGACACTCACATACTCACTAACAATGCCTGGACGTACCCGACTAATCTTTCCCGAGGAGTGAAGGAGATACAAGACAAACAGGTCACATCGATACAATGCCATGAGGAAACTAACTCTCACCTGTGTTTTTATAGCTACGTGATTACCTGACGTGCCCACCCACTTTATGCAATCCGTGCGCTATTTTTAAAGGGGCCACGCAGAATAATGTTAAATGGGTGATCCCACTACAATCTACCCCGGGATTTTCAATCATTGTCCCAATGATTCAACCTTCTACAGCCAAGGGCGGAAATGACAATCCCTTCCTTGTCCCAGGAGGGGGTTCTCAGCCGTTAGTGATACACTAGCAGATACATCACCAATTACGGTCTTGGGCAAATGATAACGATTCGGATGTTTCCCAGCCGTTGTCCTAGTTGATCTCCGTACGGCCTGTGCCCCCACAGTAGAGGCCTCACTAGACGGTGAACTTAAAACAGGAACAAAAGGGAGGGTACATTCAGATGTCACGTTTGGAACCATTTCCACAGAGGCGCCATTTACAGGGGTAGGCGGTGAAGGCTCCATAACCACCATCACAGAGTCCCCATCACCCAAACATTCCTGAAGATCTTGCCCCTGTAAACCCAGATCAATATGATAAGCCTGTTGTATCGTTTCAGGAGCCAGCTTCAACAGAGACCTATGCACATGTTTTACCCGAGTGGGCTCATCCAATGAAGAGATACTATACACCTGACCACCTTCCCGAGGAGCTCTTACTATTTTATACAGGGCAGCGGACCAATGATTCTGAATCTTATTCCGACCTCGAACTCCACACTCACGCAAATGCACTAACTGGCCCTCGATTAGTGGTTGACCCCTTACTGTCTGATCATACAAGTTCTTCCTATGTTCTGCAGCTGCTTCAAGACGGGCTTTTACCCTTCCATAGGTTACTCTCAGCCGCTCCCGATGCCCAGCCACCCAGTTTTCCACACTACCCCCGACTGGATCCTCCACTCCTGCCAGCAGAAAATCCCCCGGCAACCGGGGAGTTTGTCCGAACATCAGAAAATGAGGAGATTCACCGGTGGTATGATGGCAGGTGGTGTTATACGTAAAAACCACGTGTGCCAAGTGCAGAGTCCAGGAACGTTTCTGTTCGGGTGGAAGGGAACGAAGAAGATCGTGCAGTGTTCGATTGAACCTTTCACACTGTCCGTTACCCTGAGGATGGTACGGTGTCGTGTGAGTTTTCTGAATCCCATAAAGATGGCACAATTGGGCAATCACTGCACCCTCAAAGTTCCGACCCTGATCGGAATGGAGTCTGGCTGGCACACCCAACTTATAAAACCATTCCTGGACCAGGACATTGGCTACAGTGGTTGCTCTCTGGTCCCTAGTTGGCACAGCCAATGTGTATTTGGAGAAAACATCTGTCATAATTAGGACATTTTCCCGTCCATCACTAGATGGTTCTAAGAAGGTGAAGTCAACAGCCAATATTTGGTTGGGCTTAGATGCCAACAAGTGGCCCATGGGAGCACGAGCTACTGGATAACTGGACTTTGAAACTGTACACTGCTGGCAGTTCTGACAATGCTCTTTAACATAAGCACTCATGCTTGGCCAATAGCATCTCCTACGAATTAACTCATAGGTCCGTTCCCTGCCTTGATGGCCATGCCCATTGTGTAACTGCGTAAATACCTCATTCCATAAAACCTCTGGTAGTACCAATTGATCCACCTCCTCCCCACCATCAGGAAGTTGGAGGTGGCGGTACAGCAATCCCTCCTTAACAAACAATCGACCCCATTGTCTCAAGAGCTCAAGCCCAGATTTAGACATGGACTGTCGCTCCACCTTAGATGGGTACTTACTTCTGGAAAAAAATGCAAGAAATCCTCTCAATGTTGGATCATCCAACTGCATCTGTTGGAGCTCTTCCTTAGAACGGGATGGGAAAGCGACAATAGCATGCTGCTCTGCACCTACCAATTCACCTTCAACCTCCTGGCGGATGTCAACTGGGCAGAGTGTCTTGGGCAATGGTGTACCAAAGGACTGTATCGGAATGCAAGAGGAATACTGCCTTGACAATGAGTCGGCATTACCATTAACCCGACCAGGGCGATACTTGATTTCAAAATCAAAGATTGCCAACTGAGACACCCAACGCTGCTCAGTTGCACCCAGCTTGGCTGAATTCAGGTAGCTCAGTGGGTTGTTATCAGTATAGACCGTACACTGATGACCTAGGAGATAATCCCTAAACTTTTCCGCCATCGCCCATTTAAGGGCGAGGAGCTCCAGCTTCATAGAACTGTAATTCTCCATATTCTTCTCTGTAGGCCTAAGCCCTCGACTGGCATAGGCCACTGGCCGTAACCTCCCACCTTGCTCCTGACTAAGCACCGCCCCTAGTCCCAAATGGCTAGCATCAATGTCAAGAACAAAGGGCTTAGCAAAATCAGCATAGGCTAACACAGGAGCTGCCACCAATTTCTCCTTGAGAGACTGGAACCCTTGCTCACACTCTGGGGTCCAGCAACTCTCTATGGGTCTGCCTGAGCCCCTCTTTTTCTTTGTGCCGACCAACTCTGCTACCAGGCGATGCAGAGGGGCAGCCAACTTGGCAAACCCCTCTACGAAACGCCGATAGTAACTCACAAAGCCCAAAAAAGATCGTAACTCTGCAGCGTTAATAGGTCGCCTCCAATCTGCCACCGTGCTAATCTTACCGGGATCGGTAGAAACTCCTCCCTTTGAAACAACATGCCCCAAGTAGTGAACCTCCTGACGGAAAAAACAGCATTTCTCCAGTTTGGCCTTTAAGCCCTCCTGCTGTAAACGGCTGAAAACCAACTCCAATCGCACAAGATGTTGAGATACGTTAGTCGAGAAGACAATGATATCATCCAGGTACAACAACAAGGTTTGAAATCGTTGATCCCCAAACATGCGTTCCATCAACCGCTGGAATGTACTTGGGGCATTGCACAACCCAAAGGGCATCCGATTAAATTCGAATAGCCCAAAGGGTGTGCAAAAAGCGGTCTTACCTTTGTCTTGCTCTGCCACCGGAACCTGGTTATAGCCACTCACTAGATCAACAGTTGAAAACCACTGAGCCCCAGAAAGGGCATCCAAAGTCTCCTCGATGCGGGGCAACGGGAAAGCATCCTTCCTAGTCCTCTGATTTAACTGTCGGTAATCGACACACAATCGTATTCTGCCATCTTTTTTCTTAACCACGACTATGGGGGAAGCAAAGGGACTACTACTTTCCCTAATCACCTGACTTGCAAGCAATTGTTGCACATGTTCTTTAACTGCAACATAGTCAGAAGGAGGGATGCGACGATACCTCTGTCGTATAGGAGCAGAATCCAATAGTGGGATCTCATGTGTAATCAGGTTGGTACACCCCAAATCAGAGTCATCTGTTGAAAATACAGATCTATATTTACCCAACAGACCCTTCACCTGTGTCTGCTCCTCTACAGAGAGGTGTGAGAGATCCATCTGTTGGATCACCTCTTCTACCCCATCAACACTTCCAACTTGTGAGGAAACTACGGCCTGTTGGTCATCGGCAGCACTTGGATGAGTAGCAATAATCTCTCCTGGCCAGCTCAGGGGTTGGACCTGGCACAATGTTCCCACCACTTGCCGTGGTTGCAGAAAGACATCAAGTTCACCTATGTTAACCATAGGGACTTTAGTGATACCGCCTTTCACCTGGACCAAGGATACAGACGCCAGCAAGCCGGAGGGAAGTGGATTCCCATTATCCAAAGGCTCATAAAGAGCCATAGACAAGAGCCCACACTGCGCCGCACAAGTAACTGGGACAAATTGCAAGGAGTTGGCCTGAATGCGGACCACATGTCTACCCCTAACACGTACAGGCCCCCCGCTAAAGTCAGACCTACGAGAGCAACCAGTCTGGCAATACTGCATTGCCAATGTCCATGCTGGAACTTCTTTAACTATAGGGAGATCAAACAACTCTGGGCCATGTTGATTAAACAGCTCCTGAAAACACTCACCTATAACATTCATCCCCAATAGACCTGGCAACCCTGATGTTGAAAGGACCTGAGGAGGATCCCTTACAATAAGGACACCCTTATTGTGAATGTGTCTACCCAATATAACAAAATCCAGCTCCAGGTATCCTACGAAAGGAATAGATAGACCATTAGCAGCCCGAAGCTGCAACCATCCACAATCATTCAACCTTTCCTTACCCCAGGGTTCAAAATGTGCCAGGAAGAAGCTCTCTGTGACAGTGGTTACCATGGAACCTGTATCCAATAAACATGGAACATTAACCCCACCCATCTTAACTATGACGGAGGGGCACTTACCCAACAAAGTGGAAGGTCCATTACTAGTGGGGGCATGAGCCACTGAGCCAGGCCCTTTCCCTTCTGAACTGTGGCTCATCAGTTCAGAGGGTTGCAGTTTTCCGCCTGCCCATTAGGAGGCAATACATTAACATGTGACAAACGGGCCCGTTGATCTCTAAACTGAGTCTGTCCTAATGTACAATTCCGAGCTATATGCCCAGGCTGATTGCATTGCCTACAAATGATAGGGCCAAGCCGCCTAGGATGGCTTCCTACACTCTGAGACTGTAGTTGCCGTAAACTTTGAGTCAGTTCATTAAGTTGTTCCTGCTGGGCCCTCATCATTCTCTTCAGTTCCGTGAGCTCTAAAACATTAACGTCCGATGTGCCAGAGGAATCTATCTGTCCCTGTACTCTATACTGAAGAGCAGAGGAAGCTGGGACCGAATGACTCCTCTCCCTCATCTCATAATGAAAACCCTCATCCACCCATCTAATGGCTTCTTTACGAACATCCAAGAGGGTGGAGTTAGGGTTCAATCGAACAAAACGTTTGAGCTCCCGCCGCAATCCACTATCCAGCACATGCTCTACAAACTGGTCTCTAAGCAAAACCGCTGAATTAGTCATACCTTCTGGGGCCTGCTGTACCACCCTATCCATTAGTGCAAAAAGGGCATGGGAATACTCTTGCAAAGACTCACCCTCAAGCTGTTTACGGGAAAAGAAGCTTTGCTGCAGGGCAATATAGGACTGTGGACACCCATAAAGTTCCTTCAAGATGGAAAAGACCTGCTCTGGTGTTTCCCTATCTTCCCTTGCCCTATACTTAATCTCATTCTTGGCAGGACCCTCTAGATGATCAAAAACAAAGAAGGTCTGTTCAACCAAAGGCAGATGTCGGACCCGCAAGCAAGCCTGTATCTCCTCCACCCACTCAAACACATTATCTTCCCCTCTACCGCTAAACATACGGCCCCTCCGTTCCCTAGGGACATAAACCACTCGTTCAACTATGGGGCTAGGGGCAGGTAGAACATTCGCAGTTGAGAGGGCCGCAGCTCCCATAGCCTGGCCTGCTTGTTGTTGGTGTAACCGCTCATTTTCTCCCCTCAATGACTGCATCTGTCTGCGCAACTCCTCCAATTCAACCTCCATATCTACAAGCTCCCCCTCCCTGCCAAAAAAAAGAGAAAAAAAAAAGAAAAAAAAAGAAAACAGAAACCGTACCACTTAACCCAAGTTTCCTCCACTACCACACTCCTGTCTGCATCTTACCAGCTGCTGCTTTGCTGTAAAGGAAACACACCACAAAATGACACAAAACAAACATAAAAAAAAAATCTATTTTTTTTTTTCTTTTTTTTTCTCTGTGGCAGTCTCTGCTTGTCACTTCAACCCTGCCGACTACGCCACTTGTGACCGTAGGACTCAATCAACTTACACTAGTAAGGCCCGTACTCAGAGCCCAAATTTTCAAGCCTCCCCAATCAGGCTTTCCACTAAAGGAAAAGGACGAGCAGAGACAAAACCACAGACTACAATTTTATTTATCAATTAGTTACTAAAACCTTCTTGAGCTCAACATCAATGATAAAAAAAACACTTTAATCAATGTGAATGAATCAGCCCAATGGGCATCGTTTAGTCGGTTCACATGGGCCGGCCACCCATACACTGGCCAAATATACAGAAAGATAAATAAATATATATACACACTAACAAAGAGAAAATTGCACACAAAAAAAGGGATAAACTAAACAAGTTGGTTTCTTTCTTTGGTATTATGTCTTTAAATAAAACATTTCACCGCTCAACTAATAAAGCAAAAATGAATACAAATCAAAAACACTTCAAACCAACCAAACCCAAAAATACAATAATTATTTAAACCCACTCAACACCAACCAAATAAACCAAATCAAAAGAAACAAAAAACAAATAAACAACAATTAATCCACACCGTAATTGAGCGGTATCAATGTAAGGCAAGACAGAAATAATACAACCAACACAAAGCAAAAATAAACAAATTAGTTAATAAACAAACCCTACTAAAAATAAAATAAAACAAAACAATTTCAATCCAACACTACACACGCACTTAAACAAAATACACCAAAAAACGAATAGACACAAAAAAACGAATTCACAAATCAAATGAAATTACATCTGCAAAGTAATCGAACACAAGGTGGGGCCAGAATCAAAGGCCACGGGTTTAGCGCGTCCAACGTGAGCGTTGTACAGGCAGTAGCAAGGACATTCAATGAATGCAATCGCGAGCGTCCAATGCAATCGCGAGCTTCAAGGCAACATCCTACGTCCCAAACTGGAAACACAATTTAAGCCGCAGCAAAGCAGCAGCTGGCAACTTCTTTCACGTGTATGACACTCACATACTCACTAACAATGCCTGGACGTACCCGACTAATCTTTCCCGAGGAGTGAAGGAGATACAAGACAAACAGGTCACATCGATACAATGCCATGAGGAAACTAACTCTCACCTGTGTTTTTATAGCTACGTGATTACCTGACGTGCCCACCCACTTTATGCAATCCGTGCGCTATTTTTAAAGGGGCCACGCAGAATAATGTTAAATGGGTGATCCCACTACACATACATCACTCAAACACAGAACCAGGAAACAGGAAACAGGAAACTCTTCAGTTCAGAGAAACTGAAACTGAAGTGCAGTTGAGCTGTTGTGTGTTTGTGTGTCTCATGCAGAAAAATGGCAGAAGCCAGAATTTCTCAGAATGAGTTCCAGTGTTCAGTGTGTCTGGATCTCCTGAAGGATCCAGTGACCACTTCCTGTGGACACAGTTTCTGTAAGATCTGTATTACAGGCTGCTGGGATCAGGAGGATGAGAAGAGAGTCTACAGCTGCCCTCAGTGCAGACAGACCTTCAGTCCAAGACCTGTTTTAACTAAAAACACCATGCTGGCTGAAGTGGTGGAGAAACTGAAGAAGACTACACTTGCTGCTGACTGTTACGCTGGAGCTGGAGATGTGCAGTGTGACGTCTGTGATGGAAGAAAACGCAAAGCCATCAAGTCCTGTCTGGGGTGTCTGGAGTCTTACTGTCAGAGTCACCTTGAACAACATGAACGTTTTTTTAAAGAAAAGAGACACAATATGATTGATGCCACTGGACGACTGCAGGAGATGATCTGCCAAACACATGATAAACTCCTCGAGGTTTTCTGCCGCACTGATCAGAAGTTTATATGTCTGCTGTGTACGATGGATGAACATAAAAACCACGACACTGTATCAGCTGCAGCGCAGAGGACAGAGAAACAGGTATGAACTTTAATCTAGACACTGATGAAACAATGTTGACACTATTTATATTGGCACCCATATGTTCAGGAAACATCATTCACACTGCAGACTTCAGCAGAAGTGAACAGAAGCTGCAAGTGGACTTTCACTGCGGAGCGTATTAGTGCTCCACACTGAACTTAACAGAAAATATGGTGAAAATGAACCGTAAACATATTTATCAACACAAACTTTTGTAAAACAGGCTTTGAAGAAGCAACATAAAATAATAGAAAATATTCACCAATTGTTTGACAAAATATATCTCTGTCAAGAATAACACAAGTTAAAAGCAGCGACAGACAAAAACACTTTCTTTTCAGTAAATCTGTCTCAGTCCATATAAACTCGTTTATAGCTTCATTTCAGGCTTTGGCTTTTGTTCTGTGTTTTAAAAATTAATTTTTGATGGAAATGCGATGCCTGTCTTCATGTAAATTAGAGTGACTGACTTCAAAAGGAAAGTCTCCTCTTTCGACGAAAGCAGACAGCCCTGTAACCATTTAACGAGTAAATGTAACAGATCGCGCTGCCGGTTCATGCACATCTGTAGCTTCTGTGGCGGCATTCATTCCCGCATCGTATGTCCAGTGTACAAATCTGTGAATAAAAAATCTAATAATTATTTGGCGACTCATGCACTTCGAACTAGCTCATCACCCGGACGCTGAATTTACTCATTATCTGTTGTCAGGCGTAAAAGAACGGCGTTAAACCCGGCCTAGAATGCCCGCTCTCCCAAAACATCATATGTAATAATCTTCAATCTGCCCTCATAGAACCTGAAGTTGTAGACAATCTGATCAAAAAAGAAGTCGAACTAGGCTTCATGATCGGCCCATTTGACAATCCTCCATTTAATCTGTTTTGTATCAGCCCCATTGGAGTGGCTACAAGAAAATTCTCTGGTAAAAAATGTCTAATAATCGACCTGTCAGCCCCACACAATTCCCTGTTCCCAAGCATAAAAAGCTTGATCCCTCTCGACAAATTCTCGCTTAAATACCACGACACAGATCAGGCAATCGACATGATCAAAATCGCAGGTCGGGGCACTTGGCTTTTACATTACATCTGCTTTCAAAGTAATGCCTATCCATCCAGATTCATGGCACCTATTCGGAGTTTGCTGGCTCGGAAAATATTATTTCGCAGTGCGTTTAACTTTCGGATGCAAAAGCAGCCCTAAAATATTCGACATGCTATCAGAAGCCGTTTGCTGGATTTTGTCGAACAACTACGCCATTCCCCACCTCATTCACCTGCTAGATGATTTTTTAATCATCTCGCCTCCCAATGCCATCCCAGCCATGCACATCCTCACAGTCCAAAAAGTTTTTTCTGAGCTCAGAATTCCCATCGTACAGAAAAATATCATGGGCCCTCCAACATCCATCGAGTTCCTAGGAATTAATTTGGATTCAGTCAAATTCCAAGCATCCCTTCCCAAAATCGACCGAATAATTCCACGTCTCATCTACTCTCCTTAAAAATCAAATTGTTCAAAACGCGAACTCCTATCTCTGCACGGCCATTTAAACTTCGCTATGCGCATCATTCTGCAGGGCCGCCCCTTCATATTGCATCTCCTCTCACTCGCGTCCTCCGTCCACTCGCTAGAGGACCTCATTTCCATAACTCAAGCATGTCGCGACGAACTCAGGCTATGGTTAACATTTCTAAACCAGTGGAACTGCCTATGCTTTTTCTATTACAATCTAGTTTCGTCCCCCACCGATATCCAACTGTTCACAGACGCCACCCCCAGTTTCGGGGGATTTTTTCAAGGTCGTTGGTTCGCGTTTCTGTGGCCACCGCAGCTCCAGGATATATCTCAATACTCAGCTCTATTCAAGCTTTACCCTCTCGTAGTAGCAGCTTTTCTGTGGGGGAAAGAATGGGCCGCTAGTAGCATTTTAGTTCATTGCGAAAACGACGCAACAGTGCATTGCATTAACAAAGGCCGTTCCCATTCACCTGGTCTGATGCCACTCCTAAGGCGCCTCAACTGGATTTTAGCTTGCGACCAATTCATCATAATTGCTAAATACGTCCCTGGGTCAGAAAATCAAATCGGTGACTCCCTGTCTCGTTTTCTGTTTCAGAAATTCAGGATGCTGGCTCCAGAGGCGTATCAATTACCAACTCCAGTACCTCGCTATTCGGAACTGATATTCACGTAACCCACCCGTTAAAACCCCTCCTCGACGCATCGCTCGACAATATCCTCCAAGCAGTTTCTCCCAGGACCCTGCCATCCTACAAGACCGCTTGGAGATGTTTTAAAGCATTCCATGTCTCTTATAACATGTCGTTCCCCGATTTTTCTCTTCTTTCAATCATCTCGTTTATTTCCTACCTTAATACTGTTAAGGGCCTACAAGTCGGATCCATCAAAGGTTACTTGAGCTGCATCCAGTTTTTCCATAAATTGATGTACGGCGCTCCCTCCCCCGAGATAAACCATTCACAAACCTCCCTCCTGATCAAAGGTATTCAAAGATCCCAGCTCGTCCCAACACCAGACAACCCATAACGCTAAACATTCTCATGTATTTACGCCCTCCGCACAGGCTACCAGCCCCCTCAATACCGTCCGCACACTCAATGTTATTTTTATCCTAGACTTTTTTGGTTTTCTTAAATGCTCGGAACTCGCTATCACTTCCTAATTCGAACCAAAAATCTATCCCACCATTTCAGACTTGTCAGTACTAGATGGTGAAACAATCTCATATTTGATTAAGCAAAGTAAGACCGACCAAACCAAAAAAGGTCATTTCATCTACATTTTTAACCTCTCATCGCCAATCCAACCATACCAGTCCATTCTGGCATATCTGTAATGGAGAAGCTCTCAGGTTAAATCTCCTCTGAAACCCCTGTTCATAGACGAATCCAATAAACCCGTGACACGCTTTTGGTTCCAGAAACACCTAAAATCTGTTCTACAACTGTCAGGCATTCCCGCAAAGGGGCAGCAACTTCAGCAGCCCAAAAAGGCCTCTCCCAACAGCAGATCCAAGCTCTTGGGAGATTGTCCTCAGATGCTTTCCAAAGCTATATCAGGACCATCCGTTTCCACATTAAAAAAGCCCACCAAACCCTCATTGATTAAAACCCCCTGGGTCGTCCACCTGGGGTCTCTCTCTTTCCGTCCAGCCAGCATTTGGTCTCACAGCGGACGCAGTGAGAATCTCCGGGTCGAGCACTCATGTTCCTTTTTCCTGTTTTCTCGTTTTGTCCAGCGAGCATTTGGTCTCACAGTGGACGCAGCGAGAACTTTCTCGGTAGAGCACTCTTCCGTCCAGCGAGCATTTGGTCTCACAGTGGACGCAGTGAGAAAATCTCCCGGTCGAGTAATCATGTTCCTCTTTCCTGTTTCCTCTTTTTGTCCAGTGAGCATTTGGTCTCACAGCGGACGCAGCGAGAACTTTCCCAGTAGAGCACTAACGTTTTCTCTTCCGTCCAGCGAGCATTTGGTCTCACAGCGGACGCAGTGAGAAAACCTCCCGGTCGAGTATTCATCTTCCTCTTTCCTGTTTCCTCTTTCTGTTCAGCGAGCATTGGTCTAACAGCAGACGCAGCAAGAACTTTCCCAGTAGGGCACTTACGTTTTCTCTTCCGTCCAGCGAGCATTTGGTCTCACAGCGAACGTAGTGAGAAAATCTCCCGTAATCACGTTCCTCTTTCCTGTTTCCTCTTTTGTCCAGCGAGCATTTGGTCTCACAGTGGATGCAGCGAGAACTTTCTCGGTAGAGCATAGGGATGAGCGAGTACAGCATTATCTGTATCTGTATCTGTTAACCATATGAATTATCTGTATCTGTACTCGGACTGGGCGGGGCCTAACCCGGAAGTGGATGGGATTTAACCCGGAAGTGGGTCGGGTTGTCTTGAAATGGGCGGGGCTTTAACCAGTATGTTATTTTAAGCATGCAATTGATATGGGTTGATCAGAAATAGTTATATTTATTGCTGATTAGAAAACAATATTTACATGACAGCATCAGCATTGAGCTTCAGATCAATGGTTTTGATCACTATAATGAAACGAACTATATACAGAACAAGTTTTGCAACAATGAATACAACACATGCGGTTGCAATTATGAAGTAAAATGTAATGATCAAGAGTTTTCATACTCAACATAACTTTCTTTTTTTTACTTTAAATTTTTTTAACAGTTAAAAAACTGCCGGCAGAGAGAGGGAGAGAGTTTGTGTGTGTAGCTAATTAATTTGTAATATCGTTTTATACCACTACTTCCTTTATTTTTTTTATGAAATACAGCAAGAAAGTGTCAGACACACTCAGTAAAAAAAACTGGTTAGAGCCAGCTGACGGTTTAAAAAAGAAAAAAAATCTCCGACAGGCAGAGACGCAACGTGAGTCGCATTCTACCAAGCACCACGTCTGAACAAACCTCACGTTTACCGGAACTATACTGGTTGATAAGTAAGTACTACAAACCGAAGTAAAAAACAAACCTCAAGCTGAAGAAACCCTAAACGTTAACGGAAAAGACCCGCGAACCTGAGTGACTGAGGGAGAGACAGAGAGAGAGACAGCTGTTCTCTTCTCAGTGTTCTGTGTGTGAGTGAGCAGAGCGGGACACAGCAACACAATAAACTAGCCTATCACAGAACGCAGACACAGTCAGCTTTTTATTCAATCTGAGCACAGATATTGACTCGTATTACTCGTATAATACTCGTACAAGGCAAAAGTGCTTTATCCGTACCGGATACTCGTTTCAGCAACTTACGTTTCCTCTTCCTTCCAGCGAGCATTTGGTCTCACAGCGGACGCAGTGAGAAAATCTCCCGGTCGAGTAATCAAGTTCCTCTTCCTGTTTCCCCTTTTGTCCAGTGAGCATTTGGTCTCAAAGCAGACACAGCGAGAACTTTGCCGGTAGAGCACTTACGTTTCACTTCCATCCAGCGAGCATTTGGTCTCACAGCGGACACAGTGAGAAAATCTCCCGGTCGAGCACTCAACTGCCTCTTTCCAGTTTTCTCTTTCTGTCCAGCGAGCATTGGTCTCACAGAGGACGCAGCGAGAACTTTCCCGTAAGCATAGATCGGAAGTGTCACTCCACCGTCGGCGGGTAGGCGGGTCCGTGATCTGCCACGAACTACTCCCATCAAGAAAGGTGCAAACTCTCCCGATTGGTCATTCTAAATTACAACTGCTTCGGGGCCAGCAGGGCCCGTCAGCCCGGCGCAGTGAGCTGCAATCAAAAGCCCTCCTGGTCAAGCATCCAGGCCCCTTCTCGAGATGCCAGCCCGCCAAACTCGGCGCTTCTTTGAGGGGGGGAGGGTCTTTAGTCCGGCGGCTGTCCTCTGATTTTTAGCCTTTTGGGGGGAGTACTCTGGGTGCGGGCCGAACTCCGAGCTCAGAGACCTCCCACCGTACAACACAAATACGCATTAAACTTTAATCCTTCTAATTGTATGTAAGTGTTAACTCGTGAAACCAAGAATAATCCAGACCAAAGTGGCAGAAACTTGACAGATATGTGACAGCATTATAAACTGACATCTCTGTTATTGATTTGTGGTGCAGAAGCAGCTGAAGGAGATGCAGAGGTCGTTCCAGCAGAGGATCCAGCAGAGAGAGAAAGATCTTCAGCAGCTGAGAGAGGCTGTGGCGTCTCATAAGGTGAGTCTGGAGAAGAAGAGAAGTTTAAGAAGTGTCAGTGAGGACCAGGGCCGGGGAAAGACAATCCAGCTCTCTGGGCAAAATAGGAATATGTCGCCCCCTACGTTCAAATTTTTAAGAGAAAAAAAATGCCAACTCACATATTGACTCCTGCTGTTGACTTAAGACAGGTGTAATGAAATAATACAGTTGACTCAACATTTAAAAGAGGACCTATCTTTCTTTGGCTGCTGCAAACTGTTCTTGGAGTAATCCAATTTGCGACTCAATTAGATTTGGTGCTCAATTGAAATTTTGGCCAATCTATTTAAGCAATCTTGTGACAACGTTTACATGCACAACTTTTGTTTCAATCAGTCTGAATTCATTCTGATTGATGAATCCGAACATAATGTTTACATGAACACTAAATTAAGCGATCGGGTCAGTGTGCATGTTTATATGTCACAAGCTTCAAATCGGAATAAATTTTTTGACATGCATTTATTTATCAATATTTATCCATTTCTGGTCATAATTTGGAGACAATGAGCATATTAACCATTGTTCCTTTCTACTTATATTTACAACACTGTAAAAATGTCTCTCCCCGCGCCCAAAACCAGTCGTCTGTGGATGAGAATCTGAAACTCGGATTGGTGGGCTGTTGTCCTGCTTCACTTCGCAGATGTTAAGGAGTAAAAGGAGAATTTTAGAATGACGAGACATTAATTTATATGACACTTTATTCAACTGGAAGAACAGCTCGTTCTGCATCATTTGGTTGCATTAAACACATTGTTGATCGCAGATAGTTCTTCACAAGTTTGAGATACTCGTGCTTGTCATGGTTCAGCGCCCTCTAGAGTCTGCTGCCCTGGGCAATAGCCCATTTTTCCCAGCGCTTCGGCCCTGGTAAGGACTCACTGAAGCTCACTGTGTGATGTGATGTGTGTCCTAACAGCGCTCTGCACAGACAGCAGTGGAAGACAGTGAGAGGATCGCTGAGCTCATCCGCTCCATTAAGAGAAGCCGCTCTGAGGCGACACAGCGGATCAGAGATCAGGAAAAGACTGAAGTGAGTCGAGCTGAAGGACGACTGGAGCAACTGGAGCAGGAGATCAATGATCTGAGGAGGAGAGACGCTGAGCTGGAGCAGCTTTCACACACACAGGATCACATCCAGTTCCTGCAGGTAACAGAGATCTAGAAGAACAGGATCATAGTGGACTTGAGCAAAAGACTCTCAGAGAAACATTTCATGAGCAGAATGAGCCGTTGACTGAAGTGTTGATCTGTGTGTTTGGTTATTATATAATCATCAGTCAGACTCTCATCTGATTGTACTGTTTTAAAAAAGACGACACTTAGAAATGCATTTCAGCTCTGGAAATCTCTCAGGAAACAATTTTCTGAACTTTTTCTTCTGGGAGATATATTTAGCTGCCAAACTCCACTAGTGCCATGAACAGTTAAAAAATTCCCTAACATTTTAACTTTTTTTTAACCAAATGTTTCCTCCTGGTTTCTAACATCATGATGAAATCAATGACTTTGATTGTACCAATTGTGAGTAATATTCAGCAAAGTTGCTTCAGGTGAAGTTCAAACCTGATAAAATGGATTTGCATTTTTGTAATTGTTTAACCGTTTTCTTGAGGATCTCACTCTAGATTGCATAATGCACTACCCAGATGACTCCCTGTGCAAATTACAGTCATGTAAAAGGAAAGCACGCTCTCTTTGAATTCTATGGCTTTACATATCAGGACATAATGAAAATCTTCTGGTGATTATTAGTTGAATACTACCTCAGATAAATAATAACACATGACATATTACACTCGTAATTTGTTTAACAAAAATAAAGCCAAAATGGTGAAGCCATGTGTGAAAAACTATTTACACCCCATTATTCAATAGCTTGTAGAAGCATCTGTAGCGGAAATAACTAATTGTTTGCTGTATGACTTTCTTGTTTGCTTATGTCTCTCACATGCTTGTGGAGGAATTTTGGTCCACTCTTCTTTACAACATAGCTTCAGTTCATTGAGGTTTGCAGGCATTTGTTTATGCACAGCTCTCTGAAGGTCCTGACACAACATTTCAATTGGGTTGAGGTTTGGACTTTGACTGGGCCAGTGCAACACCTTAATTCTTTGCTTTTTCAGCCAGTCTTTTGTAGATTTATTGTCCTGTTGCATGACCCAATTTCGACCAAGTTTTAGCCGTCAGACGGATGACCTCATATTTGACTCTAGAATAGTTTGATATACAGAGGAGTTCATGGTCGACTCAATAGCCCTATTCGGACGGGATTAGCTTTTCAAGGCTAGATGGAGTAATGTAATTTTACCACAGGACATTTGTAATAATAATGGCCAATTCGCACGGGATAAGAAATCTCAGTAAAACAAGCAGAAATGGGAGAGGTAACTCGATTTACGCACCACCGTCACCTTGCCGGCGTCATGTGCGTATTGCGTTGCTTCCTGATATTATGTGTGAAAACACATATAATCTATATATATATATATATATATAAAAACACTTAGGTCCGGTCGAACGATGTATTAATTACATTCAGATTGGATTATGTTGGTAATAGGCACTTACCTAACGCTAAAATAAGATTTGTGCCTCTAACAAGTGCTTTCGACCTTCTTTTTAATCTGAACGGTCTGTGGAAAACACTTGGTTTTGCCATACATTTGACGTCCCACCATCTAGAACTCAATTAAATGCTGTTTTCAAGCACCTCCATACTTGATAAACCGCGGAAAACTATTTTTAAACAGGAAATTACAGAAATTTTACGTACATATTTACAGCGGGTCTATTCGCATGGGCTTAGTATTACCTGAGGTAATTTTTCCGAACCTTCTTACACAAGGTAAAATTCAACGTATTGTTTACTGTCATTGTATGTAATGATTACTGAGATGGCACATTCGGATGGGACTAAAATCACAGAGAAGCTCTGGTAATAATTACTTTACCCCACCTCTCCATGTTAAACTAGTCTCATCCGAATAGGGCTTATGACTGCAAGAATCCAGTTCATGTGGCTGCAAAACAAGCCAAAAATCACCACCCCTCCACCATCGTGCTTGAATTTTGAGATAAGGTGTTTTTGCTGATATGCTGTGCTTGGTTTTTGTCAAACGTGGCGCTGTGCATTATGACAAAAATCTCCACTATGGTCTCATCTGTCCAAAGGAGATTGTTCCAGAAGTCTTGTGGTTTGTTTAGATGCAATTTTGCAAACCTAAATCATTTGGATGATATTGTAAATGGCAATGAGAGAGAATCTGACAGTAGTTGATTGAGCTTTGATTTTCTGTTTTCTGTAGAGTTTCCAGTCTCTCTCAGCTCCTCCTGAATCTACAGATGTAAATGACAATCCCTTCAGTCCTCTCTTCTCTTTTGATGGCGTGAGAGAATCTGTCCTTCGGCTGAGAGACAAACTGGAGTATTTCTGCAAAGAGAAGAAGATCATCTCTGACAGAGGTAAAGTCCTGGAGATTCTGCTCTCAGAAATGATCCTCCATCATCTGATATCATGTAGAAGATCATATTAGAAATGTCTTAGGAACATATGCAGTGATCATTTTTTTCTTGACTTGATAATCACACTCTTCATGTCTGTTGATTTCCATAGTCACTTTCACCAACATTGTTCGCAAGACCAGGAACGACTTCCTACAATGTAAGTCACTAAGAAAACAAGCAGAAAACTCCCTGAGTGTGTTCATGTTCTTCCTGTAGAGGGTGAAAGAAAACATGACAGAAGAGTTTTAGAGTTGATCATATAAATGATGATTTGCACTGATATCTGATAAACCGTACCGAGACACTGCTGATATGTTGAACATGAAGAGTTCAGGTACACTGAAAAAAATATAGCCTTGATTCAAACTGAAAAATTGGAGCTAATAATTCACACAAAGTATTTTAACTTAAAGGATTAGTTCACCTCAAAATGAAAATTTCCTGATAATTTACTTACCCCAATGCCATACAATATGTTCATGTCTTTCTTTTTTCAGTGGAAAATAAATTAAGTTTTTTGAGGAAAACATTTCAGGATTTTCCCCCACACAATGGACTTTAATTGTAACGTTTTGAAGTCCAAATCAATGCAGTTTCAAAGGGCTCTGAAGTGCTTCAAACGGCTCTGCACGTTCCCAGCTGAGAAATAGGGTCTTATCTAGCGAAACGATCGGTCATTTTCTAAAAAAAATAAACATTAAAAGTGCAATTAAAGTCCATTGTGTGGCGAAAAATCCTGAAATGTTTTCCTCAAAAAACTTAATTTCTTTTCCACTGAAGAAAGAAAGACATGAACATCTTGGATGGCATTGGGGTGAGTAAATTATCAGGAAATTTTCATTTTGAGGTGAACTAATCCTTTAAGTCATCATAAATCAGCAAATTTGGCAAAATTTCCTTGCCAAGGTAAATAATTTTTTGAAACAGTTGGAGCAAGCTTTTTTCCCCCGATTGAACAGACAAGATATTTTTTAGATTAAATCATTTTAAATTATTGTGTACACTCAAAAATTGTTTGTTCAATGAACTTAATCTAACTGTGTGGATGAATGGATGAATAATCATATGCAAATTATATATAGATGAGGATATGCATAGTAAAACTAGGCGTTGTAAGCTGCAAATATGGTTATCTCGGGGTGTAGATGCATGTGCGCACAATCTTCCGCTGACTGGGATTTATAAAGTGAATTCTGCTTTCGGGCACACGTACATACACTTTTAGTAAGGATCCTACGCACAGTTTTATAAATGAGACCCCTGATCATACAAAGCATGCTTGGAACCAAAAATCCACTGCCCAGTTTCAGTTAATGCAACACAAAATTTTCAGATAGTTCCAACACAAATGGTTAAGTATATTTTAAGTGGATTTTACATAATAAAATTAAGTAAAGACAAAATGTTCAGCAATTGTGTGGTTTTTAAAGTAAATTTTTTTTTTACAGTGTACATTAAATTCATAAGTCATAATTCCTGATTCTGTTGTGTTTTATCTCCGTCAGATTCCCACCAGTTCACTCTGGATCTGAACACAGTGAATAAATACCTCCGTTTGTCTGAGAGGAACAGAGTGATTACTAACACTATTACAGAGCAGCCGTATCCTGATCATCCAGACAGATTTTATGATGTGTGTCCTCAGGTGTTGTGTAGAGAGAGTGTGTGTGGACGCTGTTACTGGGAGATTGAGTGGAGTGGTGCTGTGTATATATCAGTGTCATATAAGAGCATCAGCAGAAAGGGTGGGGGCTTTGACTGTATGTTTGGACGTAATGATCAGTCCTGGTGTTTGATCTGCTCTCCCTTCAGTTACTCATTCATACACAATAACATAGAGACTGAACTCCCTGTAAAGCCCATCAGCTGTAGATCAGGAGTGTGTGTGTGTCACAGGAGAACAGGAGTGTGTGTGTGTGACAGGAGAATAGGAGTGTATGTGGATCACAGTGCAGGAACTCTGTCCTTCTACAGCGTCTCTGACACAATGATCCTCATACACACATTCCAGACCACATTCACTCAACCGCTCTATCCTGGGTTTTATGTTTATTATAAATCATCAGTGAAACTGTGTTGATGAATCAGAGTAGACTTTAGAGAGATTCTACCCATAATGTTTTGGGCTGCATTGTATAAAAGGCCCGGATGCCCTTAAACGTCCCGGATGATCCTGACCAATCACAGCGCACAATGTTACCATAGTGGCACCTGTGCTGAAGTGGAACCGCGTTGGTATAGAGAGAAGATGCAGCGCATATGTTAGAGTGTAAAATTCTGGGCAGCTTCATTATAGTTCATCCACAGTTGTTCGATGTATATATTGAGTTGCTATGTGCGTCAAGTATACATGTCAAGTAAGTTTATATTTCCAAATATTTCCTGTTGATACCAAGAAACTAGTAGTTTATATTTATTAAAAAGTTATTTAAAAAGTAGCCTATTAGCATCATTCTGCCTGAATTACTCTTTCTATTCAGTGTATTTTAGAATTTTTCTATGTGTTACTTTTAGGTTAGACGTTTATTTATTGGACATTATGTTATTATTGGATGCATGTGTTAATTTGGAAATGAGTATTATCATGCGGTGATCAGCTGCTTATCACATGCATATGACATGCCCAGTTGAGCATTTACGTGTTACTAGCGCCTTGTGGCGATGTTCAGAATATTATTTAACATTGTCCAATAGTACTTGGGAATGTTGTATACAGCCTGAATACTGTTAATTATTTAAATGTTTATGTTGTAGAATATATGTATGAATATATTAATGTTTATTTCTCCTGTATAATTTGTTATAGAACCACACATGTAAACTCAACCAGCTCTTCAGTAAACAAAGTGCAACTTAAACCTTGCTTGGTGTGTCTTTTCAACTAAGATTCAACACATACAGTTCTGACCGACTGCCTGCTGTTTCACATCCATCTAAATTAGTCTACATTCGAACCTCTTCATTTCATGCATGATAAATCAATAACGTGAGATGTTAAAGAGTCTCTTATTTTCTCTTCATTACATTAATAACACAGCTGACCTCCTGTCAGTGAAATAAAGAGAAAACCAGAAAAAAACAGGCAAGGATACTAGCCATACTAAGCAACAATGAAAGAAATACAGGAACAGAATGTCAAAGTCGAGGGAATTAAGACACAAATTCTCGAGAATGAATCAATCGCACAGTTTGTTGATCAATTCCTGAATCCTGTGTAAATGAAGGATCTGAGGATCTCAATAGAAACCTGTGTGTGTGTTACTTCAACCATACATCCGTGTTGTGCTTTATATCCTTTCATTTTATATTTGTTTTAAAGCAGTCTGAAATAAACACACTTGTTGTATTTGTGCTGGTCATATAGTGATGGGGAGTCGACTACAAAAGAGACGATTCTTGGTCTCGGAATAGCCATCGAGTCGGGCTCGACTCCAGCAGAGGAATCGAATCGGTTTCTGTTTCATTTATCCTGCATGTAGCTTACTTTAGAAATAGATAACAGTTATAGTGACTTCAGTTTGTATTTATACATGCCTCCATGCCAGCTTTGTAGTTTAATTGATGTTATATTAATACTAAACTGATATCAAGAATTAACACATCAAGTGAACATTATTGTGTGTAATTTTGTATGTATTGTATTTATTTTTAATATCTTTAACTAGACTGCCCAAGCAGTTTTTTAAGACAATGATCATGTGTGTTTAAAGCCATCACCCTGTCATGGTTCAAGCCCGGTAGTAACAATGAGGCTACTATTGGGTGGGATCTCCGCCGAGAAGACCTCATCATCATCATCATCATCATCTACTCTCCTCCCGGTAAGACTAAGGTGGGCAACCCACACGCACGACACTAAGGCTTTACTGGATTCGGGGGCAGAAGGTAATTTTATGGACTCAGGACTGGCTCGACGTCTCCACATCCCTGTCTCCCCTCTCACGCACAAGATTTCCGTCAATGCTCTTAATGGACAACAACTTCCCAACATTTCACACGCTACTGAACCCATCACCCTCACCACATCTGGCAATCACACTGAGACAATAACATTCCTCCTCATGGACTCACCACTCGCACCTGTCGTACTTGGTCACCCTTGGCTCACACAACATAATCCCAGAGTCGATTGGGGCCACAATTCTGTATCTATGTGGAGTAATACGTGTCATGAGTCATGTCTAGTGTCTGCGTGTTCGTCTGTGCCTATTTCTGTATTCCAGGAGGAGGCGGTGAATTTGTCTAACGTGCCCGAGGAGTACCAGGACCTGAGGGAAGTGTTCAGTAAGTCTCGTGCTGCTTCTCTTCCTCCGCATCGTCCCTATGGCTGTGCCAGGTGAGTCTCTGCCTAAGGGCAAGTTATGTTCACTTTCTGTTCCAGAGAGGGAGGCTATGGAGAAATATATTTCTGATTCTCTAGCATCCAAGTTCATTAGGCCTTCCTCATCTCCAGCGGGGGCGGTGTTCTTTTTTGTGGGGAAGAAGGATGGATCTTTGCGACCGTGAATTGATTACTGAGAGTTGAACATCACAGTAAAGAATACTGTTTTTTTTGCCGTTGATGTCTTCAGCCTTCGAGCGATTACAGGGAGCATCCATCTTCACAAAATTGGATTTACGTAATGCTTATCATTTGGTTCGCATAAGGAAAGGGGATGAATGGAAGACTGCGTTCAATACCCCCAGGGGGCACTTTGAATACTTGGTCATGTCGTTCGGGCTGTCCAACTCCTCAGCGGTCTTACAGGCACTCGTCATTGACCTGCTAAGAATCGTCCAAGAATCCTTCCTCCTGGAGTCAACAACTCTCGATAGTGGAGTACGCCCACAATTCGTTACCAGTATCTGCCACGGGCCTATCTCCGTTTGAATGTAGTTTAGGCTACCAGCCACCAGTTTTTCCCAGTATGGAATCCGAAGTCGCGGTCCCCTCCGCTCACGCCTTCGTCCAGAGGTGCTGCCACACCTGGAACAGAGCCTGTGAGACTCTGCTCCAGGGCTAAGGCCGATCGCCACAGGTCGAAGCCTGCGTGCTCAGCATGCCTCACAGAGCAGCGTGCTCAGTTGGTTCTGAACTGCTTGAACATGTTCAAAGGCAGGACGGCGGACCCACTGAAATTCTTTCAGAGGCTCCTGGGGCATATGGCAGCGGTAACCCCGCTCGGCCTGTTTCATATGAGACCGCTTCAGTACTGGCTTCACGCCCGAGTCCCGAGATGGGGGCATGCAGTGTCAGAAGTGTGGATGGACCCCCAACTGCATTTGCACATCAATTGCCTCGAGTTGCTAGCAGTACATCTCGCTCTGAGCCGCTTGAAAAGGCCGCTACAGGGCAGGGACGGGCTGGTCCGTACGGACAACACTGCGACCATTGCGTACATCAACCGACAAGGTGGTCTACGCTCCCGTCTCATGTCGTATGTGCTGCAGCGATGCAAAGTCCGGGCACAATTATTGCAATTGTTGGATAATATGCATAATAGACAGATTAAGTGAGACCAACAATAGCACAGAAACAGGGCAAAGCGACATATAACAAACAAGGAAAGGGCATATGAGACGAATAATCAATATTAACCAGAAAATGTGTATAATTGTGTGTGCTGCAACAATGCAAAGTCCAGTTCACAGTTATTGCAGTTGTTGGGTATTGTTAAGTAGTGTTAACTGAGTGGATTAAGTGAGAGGAGGAGGTAGCCAGGGATGGTGCTTATTCAGCAGTCTAACTGCCTGGGGGTAGAGGCTGTTGGCCATTCTGGTGGTTCTGGTGATTATAACAAAATTAAAACCCCTCTAAATGTGGTGCTGTCACGGAGCCATCCACATCATCACTCCCGCCCACTTGTTACACCAGATCCCAATCACCTGAATTCTAATCACCGGCACCTGTACATCATGATTACACTCACTATTTCAGTCTCAGTCTCCTGCACCTCTGTGTCTGGTATCGTCTTGCGAAGCTACAGACTCTACTCAACTGTTAAATCCTATTTGAAGATACTTACCTGTTGTCCTGTGTATTCCCGTGGTCATCGCTCTGAGTCTCCTGGTCTCCATTGTCCTGTGTCTCCTTAGTCAAGTCAAGTCATCTTCATTTATATAGCGCTTTTAACAATGGATTGTTTCAAAGCAGCTTTACAGAGATAAACATATAATTTAAGGTAACAGATTGTTTTGGCATTATAGCGGTTCTTGAATAATGTTATTTCCAGCTAAAGTTAACTTTGATTGATTCACCTCCGTCGAAATGATCAGACTTTTAAACGCGAACCTGTGATTAACGCTGACGGCGTTCACATGCTCATTCAGAATTGATTCTATAGTTATGTGCTTTTTAAAATATGTGCGCAGGTTTATAATTCATACAACCCAGCCTAAACAAACTACTTTTCTTGCCTATAAATTTTGATACAGAATTTTGTTTTATTTTATCACTTCGGGGTACGCGAGCCGGAATTCACAGCTTAGCCGAGCTTAGTCGAGCCGAGCTTAGTCTTCGTGTTCAACAGTACCCTGGTAAAAGACATTGAGTTTCTCATCAGTGAAGTGTTCATCGTGTCAAGTTTATTCCCTTCGCACTCTAGTATTGCTCTGCACTGTTCACTCAGCACCTCGCTCTCTCTGCACATCAACAAACCTGAATATTACTTACATCTGCCTTATCTGTCTTTCTGTGGGTGTGACAGAAGACCAGACCACACTATGCAGAGTACGAGCGCAGTTTCTACAGATCCCTTTGCTGAACAGGAGCCGACTGTGGAGGAGGGGGTACTGTCACGGAGCCATCCACATCATCATTTAAATTTAAATTGTGTCTGGGACATCTTGCACATTTTTAGTCATACCTGGACACAAATCCTGGTCAAATAGGTTGTATGGGCAATTCTGCAGAATTGGTTCAAAGTTTGAGTTGGAAACATCTTGAAAATAAAATTGTCTTTTTCCATAAATGTCTTATAAAGTATTTTTTTTTAAAGTAGGCAATAGATTTTATCATACATATTTCAAAGTTAAGGATTCATTATTTTGATATAGCTTGCATTGGAACAAACACTATAACAGTTGATTAGTTTATTTGTGACAAAACATCCTATATATTTTACATATGAGCAGAAACTGTCTAATTAAAGCTTATTTGATGTCTATTTTATAGTAAAAACTTTATAATCTATCCAAAATTAGTCAACGAAATGTTGTCATTACAGACACTAGTATATCGCGATTAGAAGAAATCTCAGTGGGCTATAGCAATATAGTTTGTATGTGTACATGTAAAAATAACGTTTACTAAAGTACAGTAGGTAGTCAACCAGAATGCCTATTACCGCCGCGGCAAATCCACCGCCGTAAAAATAAACCAGTCGCATTTCAAAGTAGTTCGCAAAATGACCGCCAGGCGGCGCAAAGGGACATTAAGCAAAACGTAAGTGGGGCAATTAACAGTAAGGATGAAATACTACAAGTTATGGTCATTTCCAAATAAGCCTACAACAAACATTTATTTTTAACAGATATTTTTAAATATGCAACATGCACGTTTAAACAACAAACAATACAATCTGAACCAGCGCTTCTGCTCCTGTATTGAGACATGCAGCGCGTTTCAGTTACAATCCTGGTTCCAGTGGCCTTAATACATTCACGGCTTTTTAAAATGTCACAAAGCGTTTTGAGATGGTTTTGAATGAAATATTGAAGTTTATAATTAGGATATTTTGGCACACCACGCCGAGTGGCGCTATGCATTATTCTAAAATCTGGCTTTATTCTGGCATGTTGAACTAGAGTTTGACAAACGCGGCGGCGCGTTCATTTGAATTTATTTTTCTCATAACAGCTAAGAACTTAATAGGCTAAAGCCTACTCCGTAATTGTTGGTCATACAGATAAGATATCATCTTTTAAAACTGTAAAAGGTCTACTTTTATTCATGCAGTAGGCTATAGGCCTACACTCACAGGCTAACGACAAAACGTTTTCTCGCTCATGTGAGAAAGTTTGGGAAATTCTCAGTGAGTAAATTCATAGCCGAGCGGTAGAACTTACCGTTCGAGCATCAAAATGACATGGGTTCGAATCCCGATCAAACATGGTCTACTGTAAATTTTATATTCATTAATGCAGAGAGATTTGTCTAGCTCTAAAACTCTGTTACACCATACAGTTTTTTGCTTATATTTATCAAATAAAATTACCATGCATTTCCATTTTACACTAAGGAACAAATCCAACAGAACGACTTTGCATCTGTATAATAATAGGCTACCAATCGTAATTTCAAAAGCAGTTCTGTTAAAAAAAATAATTTTATATATAGGCATATAAAAAATGGTTTTTAGTAAAGTGTGATTTGCCAGGGGGGACGGGGATTTCCTTCTGGTCTAAACATCCCTGCTTCTGCTGAATTATTTTAATCCCCACACCCCTCCCTCCACAGTAGCTAATCAATGCAAGGCTACTTCACCAATAGACCATATCAAATATATAAAATAGAGATATGCAACAGGCACGTTTAAACGACAAACAATAAAATCAAAACCAGCGTTTCAGTTGTTCATTAGTTCCAGTGGCCTAATGCATGCACGGTTTTTCAAATTTCACAAAGCGTTTTGAGATTATTTTGAATGAAATATTGAAGTTTATAAGTGTTTTGGCACACCACGCCGAGTGGCCCTATGCATTTTTCTAAAGTCGGGTTTTATTCTGGCAATTTATTTTTCTCATTACAGCTAAAATAACTTAATAGGCGACTCCGTAATTTTTTGGTCATACAGATAAGAGTAGAGTAGCTTACATCGTTCAAAACTGTAAACTTGTATTCATATTATTAGGCTAACGACAACAGTTTATATCTGTCGTCTCTGTCTCCGGGAACTGCGCGTCACAAAAATGAACCAAAAGCCGATTCAGCTCAGTCACGATAAGAAATCGGCTATGTCTAATGTCTTTAAATGTCTAAATATTTAGGCTAATAAATGTTATCTGATTATGTAATCCATATGAAAACGAGAGGTACAGAGGATCTATACTCAATGTAAGCGCTTCCCAATGAGAAAATGACAAGACAAGGGTGAAAATCTCGCTCCATTTTGTAGGCTAAATCGCCCTGAATTAAAATGTAAAAACAGATCAAATAATTTATTTGTCGAAATGTTGCGATACTGTTTCATTTAAGTTCATAATTATTCTATAAATGTTATTTAATTTAGCAGCATTACCACGAAGCACCGTGGTTCTATATTTATTTGAATAATAGCTACAAAAAAAAAACTTAATTAATTGCATGCCTGGTTAAGGATCCAAAGATCCCTGTGGAATAATATTGAGTTTTTTGTTCATGACAACACATTAACATGCGTTTTTTCAGATTATATTTAGTTTTGCTTGGAAAAGGCAGGCCCAAACCAGTTTTATTTCATCAATTATTGAAATAATGAAATATTTAGTAATAAACTTTTATGACAGAAATATCACTAGTCTACATGTAACTTAAATCATTTAATTCCTTCATTATCAACACTGTCTAGAATAGCGATTTAAGTGTGAATTGCGACTTCTCTTTGTGTTAAGTCAGCCTCAGACTCCGATAGCCTGTGGGGGGTTGGAGGGACAGTTGCTGGACAAAGGTGTTAATGTTCCTCTTTCATATGGAGAGACCCGACGGGTGCAGCGAGGGAGACTAAATAAACTTGCTAAAAAGAGATCCAGCGCGAGAGAGGCAAAGAAAAACGCATGTTTTTAATTTAATTAGGCTATGTTGCTTTGGACAATTTTCGTTTTGTACTGTTTTAATTGTTTAATTTAGCTGTAATTTCTTTGGCAATACAAATTTAAAATGTCGCAAGAATAAGATTAGCCTAGTGTTTCTTATTTTGCATCGCTAAAGAAATAAACTCTAAACTCGATGCAATCCTGTTAAAAAAAAAAAAAAAAACTGTCCAGACACTTTATTTAAACCTTGAAATGTTCGAACTTGGTTTCAAACTTAAGTAATTTAAGTGTTCTTTTACATTACACAATAATTTAGCAGACTAAAGACGAGCTTCTTCAGTTTCATTTTCTGATGCAATCGGCTGACAATCTTCCTTCATCAGTTTTTGTCGTTTGTGCAGCGGCTGCGGTTCTACGGGAATGTAGCAAATGTATGTTGTAATGATAATTAAACAAAACTCTTGACTTTAAATAAGTAAACAGTTATAAACAGTTACCTATTTAAGCAACAAGGTGGTAAAATATAAACGCTGTCGGCCAACATCGGTTAAAAAATGTATGCTACACTGAGATTCGATCTCGGGTCGATTGAAGCTCCTTGAATCTCGAGTTGGTGCGTTAACCACTGAGCTACAGTCTGTATGCTGTTCGAAAGCCTCATTGATGTATCCTAAATGTTTTTTATTGCAATGTTTTATGTTGAATTGTTTTAATTATTTATTCAATTTAATTTTAGTAGCCTAATTTCAGCATTGTGATTATTAATTATTTTAACTACGTTTCACTTGAATTCATATGCTACCAGCTTTCAATCGCTCTGAATGCGCGGCAGCAGATTACGCAATAGAGAGAATAAACGAACACTTTTCAGAGTCTATGATTGTAGCGCCTCTTAGCGGTAAAAGGCAGCAAGTACACCACACATTTTACCGCCGCGGTGGAACGGCTGATGTGGGCGTTGTCATGGCTTGCCTCAACATTTGCGTTTGAATAGCGCGCGTCCTCCGTGGGCGTGACAGATTAACGCGTAATGAAGTGTAATGAGCTGGGGAAAAAAATACTGAAATCACTCTCTTTTCATACAGATTACATAAACAGAGAATATTTGTTTTTTATATAAATTACTTCATTGAAAAGAAGAGAATTCAAGCTCCATAAAGAAAAATCTCTCGTGCCTGTATGACAAGTATTTGCGGAGTTATAGTTAATCTTAGGACGCGTTTCAGAATGGACTTCACCGACAGAGAGAAGGCAGAACTTGCATCATGTTTATTTGTCGAAAAGCACAACACTTTGTTTTTATTGTGAGTATACAGAAAAATAATAGACACTTAACATGATCGATTGATGTATACCACTTATATTTAAGATCAAAATCAACAGAGTATTTTGAGTCTCTTTTGCACTGATAAGAAAAAAAGCGAGACAATCGCGCCGGCGCGATAGCCGACCTCAGAGGGTTAAATGAAGTAATTTATATAAAAAAAAACAAATATTCTCAGTTTATGTAATCTGTATCCAAAGAGAGAGATGTCAGTCTTTTTCCTTTCAGCTAATTATAGTGTATGAAGTGTTAATCTGACACGCCCACTGAGAGCGTGCGCTATTCAAACGCAAATGTTGAGGCAAGCCATGAAAACGCCCACATCAGCTGGATAAAACATCCAGTTTAATAAGAATCTTGTACTTTATCTCGCCTTGCTGCGCTGAGTATGAGTATATAGTATGTTTTGTCAAAAATAAACTAATCAACTGTTATAGTGTTTGTTCCAATGCAAGCTAGGCTATATCAAAATAATGAATCCTTAACTTTGAAATATGTATGATAAAATGGCCTACCTAAAAAATAATACTTTTTAAGAGATTTATGGAAAAAGACAATTTCCTTTTCAAGATGTTTCCAACTCTAACTTTGAACCCATTCTATAGAATGGCCCATATAACCTATTTGAACAGGATTTGTTTCCAGGTATGACTTAAAATGTGCTTTTGACTTTCATTTATATTTTGATTATATATATATATATATATATATATATATATATATATATATATGTGTGTGTGTGTATGTATATATATATTGTCCTCGCATTCTTTCTTGTGTGACACCCCTGAATGAAAGGCTCATTATTATGCGGGTCTTTGTCTTCTCAGGTGAGAACCACCTAATTATTCATGAGGGGGTTGGGCCGTTTACACCCATTCGCATATTGGCTTTCCAAACAAAAAAATGTTCTTCACAATTTAAAACAATCTATTGTTTTATGTGAATGATTAGGCAGGATGATTTTCAGATCATTTTGAAGCGACAACATCCATTAGTCAAAAGTCTTGTGGACACATATTTAGTATGTGTTTTGTGGCCTTATTTCAGAAACTTTAGTTTTTTCTATAACCATGCATAAACAATATTCTCTCAAAAATACAAACATGTACATACATGTTTCTCACATATTATGGTAGCCCTGTTTGTGCTAAATAGAGTGTAATTACACCTGTGCCATTAATATGTTTATAAGCAACTGAAAAAGCACAAATGTCAGGGCACGTCAAAACATCTCAAGGACCGCAAAAACACCTTAAACCCTAACCTAAGGGTTAAACAATCAACTTAGGGAACGCCGTCTAATTGTCAATCTAATTACGATGCACGCCGAAGATAGGTTACATCCCCGTATGTTATTCTGTATTCATTGCAATTTAATCTATTAGGATTGTTCTCAACATTATGTTGTCTGACTGTATTACATTTTCTATACTCAGGCATGTGGTTATTTTTTATTTTTTTACATCTGTGTGTTTGATTGATTGGATTTTTTTTATCGTCATAACTGTGAATTCTCAGGGTTTGCGATATCACATAATTGCAGGTCAATAGTGAGATTGGTCTAAATAAAAATTAAAATGGATCATGATGAAAAAAAGTCCACAGCTGATGCACAATGCTGTCATCCAGATCAAAATCTCTCAGACCGGTTAAGTCGAATGTTTGAAATGCAGATGGGTGAACCCCATAGTATGTGTGATGCTCTACAACAAATGAGTTTTTGAGTACTTATGTTTTTAATTTTGCGACATAAACAAATGTTTACCATACCAATGTTTGGTATCATTTTTTTCAGCACAACATCACCTATATGACCAGACAATTAGTTTTTCACTTTGATGTACTTTATCAACATACTGGACCCAAAAACAGACAAAAAACACAAAATCCGAATAGAAAAATTATAGCTTTTCTACTACAAAAACATAAACATGCTCAATAAAGCATTTTAAAAGGTTTAAAATGTAAACACAAGTTGTAAATGTCAACATATACAGGTACAATTCAGATATACTCAAGCTATATACAAAAAAAATATGATTTACAAAAAAAGCGGGTGTAGCCATAGGCTTTTTTTTTTTTTTTAGCTTTGCCACTTTTTAAAAAAAAATTGTCCACACAATTATACAGAGAGCTATATTTAAGGCCTTGCATTCCCAGAGTATGAGGGTTCCCAAATAGTGCAAATAAAACATAAAAAAGGTCAAATTGAGATAAAATCAAACTATATACAGCAAAAAGCAGGTGTTGCAATAGGCATTTTTTCTTTTTTGCTTATAAACTCTACAAAACACTTCATGTACAATTACACAGACAGCTACATTACAGGGCTTTCATTCCTTGAGTAAGAGGGGTTCCTCAATAGTGCAAATATACCATACAAAAGGTAAAATGCACACAAAATCAAACTATACATACAACTATTTACAGCAAATATCAGATGTGTTGTTATTTTATTTTTATCTGTGCCACTCCACAAAACAGTTTATCTAAATCTACTCCTAAACTATCTACACTACTCCTAAATCTATTCAAACTCGTCCAAAAACTAGCAATCTAGCTCTCTCTCTCTATATATAACGTATATATGTCTCTCTTTGTCTACTCCGTAAATCTCCTGCCTTTCAATTTCGTTGCTTTGCTCAGTTGGCTCCTCCTCCATTCCCTAAAAGCAGCCTGAAGAGCAGAGTCAGCAGATTCAGACATTTTTTTCACATCCGTTTTGTTTTATGACAAAAAACGACGAAGTTATTAGAATAAATGCAACGCCTGTCGCATCCCATCTTGCGTTCTTTTACGAACGCGTCATTATTTTTTTATATAAAGTTTAAATGATCATATCTCCGTTTTTATTTGGTCTATCAACACAAAACAAAAAGTATAATAGAATTTCAAGCCAGCACTTTCGACAGAAGTGGACGACGGCGCTCAATGTGACTTTATTTTTATGCTTCGACATCTTAAACTAGTCATGTGGCTTGATCACGCCAGCGTGATCGGCGACCCCGAAGAGTTAATGTAGATCCAACACCACAGACTTCTAATTTAGAAAATTTAGAAATAGCTAGTCAACAATTCCCCAAGATTGATCTATGTGATCGGTTACAGGAAATATTAAACGAATGCTATATACAGATTGAACTTAACGAGAATTATATTTTCTATGATTTTGAAACCCGTTATGAAAATGGTCGACATGTTGCTAAATTTGTATGTGCGATCACTTTTGAAGGTGAGCAATTTGTAGCGGAAGGTATCGATTGCATCGCGATGCTAATCACGCATTTCAGACAACCCCGATAAAAAGGTTACTGCTTCATATCCCATTACGCGTCAAAATTTGACTAATTTCTTATTCTGGAGTAGTTTTGTTAAGCGGGACTTAAGGTTGACCTCATAATGCAAGGATGTAAATTAATCTTTCTGTACGATGATGTTTTTGCGCAACGGTATATAGATAGCTATGCTTTTATCCCCATGGCTCTGTCTAAGATGCCCTCGCGGTATTTAAGCGGCATTAAGCTTGACCACTACTGAAAAAGGTTACTTTCCCCATCTTTTCAACAGGCTGGAAAATGTAGGGTATAACGGCCCCCATCCTGACAAAAAGTACTACAATCGGGATAACATGTCCGATAAAGATCAAGTAAAGTTTGATGCTTGGTACAGCACGACGGGTAGGGTGTTTTACTTCAGGAAAGAGCTGTACGAATATGGGATAAACGATCTTTATCTTATTACGTGAAGCATGCATGAAATACCGCGAGGCATTCATAAAATGTACTGAACTCTACCCTTTTGGGTTCACGACGCTAGCTAGCTGTTGTATGGGCGTGTTCAAAACACATTACTTTGACAGGGCTACGTTAGCACTGACCCATAATAATGTCCAACAGAGTAAGACCTACTCAAACAAATGGCTCGAGTATGTAAAAAAGACTCGGAACGTAGACATTCACCATGCTGTCAACCATGGCGAAGTGTCGATCGGTCGCTACTTTTTAGACGGGTACTACGAGCAGGCCGGCGTGATGTACGGCTAGAATTTAACGGGGCTGTATGCATCATGGACATGAATGTCGCTTTCCCCCTTATCAGACGCACCCCTTGTTAATTGTCCCTTATGGAGTTCTCAGGCGTCAGTTTGATGATAAGGTTGAAATTCTGCAGAACGCGTATGGTTTCCAAATTGACCGTTTGCGTTAGTGGAACCGTAAATAAGTCTAACTCGGGAATGCATTAAGTCTGAGTTAGACTCATTTAAGGTTCCACTTACGCAAACGGTTATTGAGAAAAACGGCTATTTAGAAGTCCCCCCTTTATCGCGTGACTTAACAAAAATCTGCATACTTATCAAAAATCAATGTCAATACATCCTTGAGGCTTAACCCGTAAGAACCTGGACCAATTTCCCCTTATAGGAAAATTATGGGGCATATAAAATAGACTAAATGGACCACTTAAAACATGTTTCTGCGGCTGTTTTTTAAATACAACCACTCTTTGTCAAAGATCTGTAATGTTACATGTATGTGACATTGGGGGTTTATGATACTTTTTTTATGTTACATATATGTCACATTGGGCTTTTATTTCTCATTTGAAAAAAATACATTTTGTCAGTTTTCTTGCTAAATAACACTTTTTTTCTGTTTATTTTCTTTTCCACAACATTTTCAAAATCATAACTTTTCTGGGAAGATAAATAAAAAAAACTTTTTCAGAAGTAATACAGTTTTTGCATTTTATTTGCTTTGCCACAAATTTCAAAACCGAGAATGAACAGAGAATGACACGTTACACTTACTCCCGCATCAGCTGTTGTGTAAACACTCACATTTAACTTACCCACATCAGGAACGACTGCCTAACGCGTGAGTGCGCACGACAACCTATTATTCAGGGTAGCTCAGAATGCGAGTAGTAGCCGTATATCTCGGAACTCAGGGCAGAGCACCCGGCTAACGATAAGCCTAGCTAACGTTACAGGGATATTCCACCATTTGGGGAATTAAGCTCATTTCCCACCTCCCCTAGAGTAAAACAATTGTTGTTTTTTTTACCGTTTTGGAAACCAGCCGATCTCCGGGTCTGGCGGTACCACTTTTAGCATAGCTTAACGTAATTTACAGGTATGACGACAATACAATATTATTGTAAATTATATCGCATAACAAAGCGGTAGCTAACGTTCATTGAATCAAGCTAACAAATAGCTGTTGTTTTTGCTCCAAAAACCTTGACTTAACTCGAATTTCACAAAAGATTCCTTTACGTTATGAGTTTCCATCAGACTCACGCGGTAACCAGGTGTCTCATCCAATGGCGAGCTCAGTTGATGCTGTGTGCTTCAAGATTCTGACGCAAGTGCTAAGATTCCGATTGGCCAAGAGAAAAAGTGCTAAGATTTCAATTGGCCCAGAGAAATATCCAATAATGTTTCACAATTCTAGCCTGCATGCCCCCCCCCCCCCCCCTGGTTCTATGTGATTCACGTAAATGACCCAATTGACCAAGAAAACGGCGATTGTCGCCGAAAAGCGACAAGTTTGCAGCTGTGTTATTAACCCCCTGGGGTCGGCTATCGCGCCGGCGCGATTGTCTCGCTTTTTTTCTTATCAGTGCAAAAGAGACTCAAAATACTCTGTTGATTTTGATTTTAAATATAAGTGTTATACATCATTCGATCCTGTTTGTCTATTATTTTTCTGTATACTCACAATAAAAACAAAATGTTGTGCTTTTCGACAAATAAAGAAAAATAAACATGATGCACGTTCTGCCTTCTCTCTGTCGGTGAAGTCCATTCTGAAACGCGTCCTAAAATTAACTGTAACTCCGCAAATACTTGTCATACAGGCACGAGAGATTTTTCTTTATGAAGCTTGAATTCTCTTCTTTTCAATGAAGTAATTTATATAAAAAACAAATATTCTCAGTTTATGTAATCTGTATGAAAAGAGAGTGATTTCAGTATTTTTTCCCCCAGCTCATTACACTTCATTACGCGTTAATCTGACACGCCCACGGAGGACGCGCGCTATTCAAACGCAAATGTTGAGGCAAGCCATGACAACGCCCACATCAGCCGTTCCACCGCGGCGGTAAAATGTGTGGTGTATTTGCTGCCTTTTACCGCTAAGAGGCGCTACAAACATAGATAATAGGGCTGGGTATTGGCAAGGGCATCCCGATACGATACGTATCACGATACATGGGTCACGATACGATATATCACGATACAATACGATACATATTGCAGCAATTTTTTTTAACCTCCTACTGGACCTGGTGTCCACATACGTGGACATCACATTTTTGCTTGTGTTGAGCATAATACTTAATTCTGTGTAACTGGAACATGTTTTTCACAAACGCGGACACTTACACTGCCATCTGGTGGTGTCAGGAGAGTAAAAATGATATTAAATAAAATAAAATAAAACAATAATAATGTCAAGATGGCGGAGAACACAGGCGACATGTCACCCAGCCACACCATACCATACCAAAACGTCCACAAGGTAAAAATTAAATAACATTTCATTGTTGATTCTTGTTAAGTTCTGGATTATAGGGTTGTATGATTAAAATGGCATGCACATTTGACAAACAGTAAAGATTTACTATGCTGCTAAATGACAATGGGTCTTAGCTTCGTTGCAACTGTATAAGAATGTTAGCAAAAAAAAAAAAATTTGTAGCTTCGTGACGCACACTGGCTCACTCTCTCGAGCGCGCACACACACGCGCACACACACACACACAGTGCTCACGCGATCGCACACACACACTTGCACACACACACACTCTCTTGCTCACTCACGATCGTGCGCACACACTCTCTCACTTCCTTACTCGCGATCGGACACTTACACAAACGCTCACTCACTCGTGCTCGCACAAACACACACTCACTCTCTCTTTCTCTTTTGCTCACTCGCTCTGAAAGCTGCAGGCGTTTTTAATTTTTCCGCCATTTTCTCACTCCCGCTAACCTACATTGGCCGTAGCATGAGAGACATGAAACAACAGGATGCATCACGGAGACCGATATCTGCGCGCGAGAGAGACCAAGTGTCTGAGCATTAGTATGCGTGCGCTCTTTTAGACACATTTTGATTTTTTTTTTTAAATATCGATACTAGAGTTTGAAATATCGATACACTATCGTGAAAAAAATATCGCGATAGTTAGCTGTATCGATATTTTTGCACAGCCCTACTCTGAAAAGTGTTAGTTTATTCTCTCTATTGCGTAATCTGCTGCCGCGCCGCGGCTCATTCAGAGCGATTGAAAGCTGGTAGCATATGAATTCAAGTGAAACGTAGTTAAAATAATTAATAATCACAATACTGAAATTAGGCTACTAAAATTAAATTGAATAAATAATGAAAACATTTCAACATAAAACATTGCAATAAAAACATTTAGGCTACATCAATGAGGCTTTCCAAGAGCATAAGACGTTGACTTTAACAGCATACAGACAGCAGCTCAGTGGTTAACGCAACAACTCGAGATTCAAGGAGCTTCAATCGACCCGAGATCGAATCTCAATGTATCATACATGTTTTTAACCGATGTTGGCCGACAGCGTTTATATTTTACCTTCTTGATGCTTAAATAGCTAACTGTTTATAACTGTTTACTTATTTAAAGTCAAGAGTTTTGTTTAATTATCATTACAACATACATTTGCTACATTCCCGTAGAACCGCAGCCGCTGCACAAACGACAAAAACTGATGAAGGAAGATTGTCAGCTGATTGCGTCAGAAAATGAAAATGAAGAAGCTCGGCTTTAGTCTGCTAAATTATTGTGTAATGTAAAAGAACACTAAAATTACTTAAGTTTGAAACCAAGTTCGAACATTTCAAGGTTTAAATAAAGTGTCGGGACAGTTTTTTTTTAAAATTTAAAACAGGATTGCATCGAGTTTAGAGTTTATTTCTTTAGCGATGCAAAATAAGAAACACTAGGCTAATCTTATTCTTGCGACATTTTAAATTTGTATTGCCAAAGAAATTACAGCTAAATTAAACAATTAAAACAGTACAAAACGAAAATTGTCCAAAGCAACATAGCCCAATTAAATTAAAAACATGCGTTTTTCTTTGCCTCTCTCGTGCTGGATCTCTTTTTAGCAAGTTTATTTAGTCCCCCTCGCTGCACCCGTCGGGTCTCTCTCGAAATTAAACATTTAAAAACATGTAAAAACACATCATACAGCTGATAATACTGTAGGCCTATATGTCGCTGCTTGTCAGCCATACAAATCACGGAAAAAATATTTAGCCTTTAATTGTTGCTTCAAAGACACAGCATGCCTTGTTGAATTCACCTTACAATAACTTCAATTGAAATTTTGTGTGAAAAAAAAGCTTTAAATAGGCTACAATAAATAAACTACAATATTTATAATTTAACAAGATATGGGACCTACATTTGGACACAGATTTATCCTTACAATAATTTTGCCTGCTCATCAGGCTGGCTATCCGACACTCTCCATATGAAAGAGGAACATTAACACCTTTGTCCAGCAACTGTCCCTCCAACCCCCCACAGGCTATCGGAGTCTGAGGCTGACTTAACACAAAGAGAAGTCGCAATTCACACTTAAATCGCTATTCTAGACAGTGTTGATAATGAAGGAATTAAATGATTTAAGTTACATGTAGACTAGTGATATTTCTGTCATAAAAGTTTATTACTAAATATTTCATTATTTCAATAATTGATGAAATAAAACGTCTCAGGTTACGTATGTAACCCTGGTTCCCTGATAGGGAACGAGACGCTGCGTTTGAGACGCGGTGGGAATGCTCTGCGTGATTGCGTCATGAAGCACGTGTAAAATCAGTCCAATGGAAGCCCGATACGTCATAGGTGACGTCATATACCAGGAAACTATAAAGCACCCTTGCAAACAGACCGCGCCAGCTTCTGAAAAGTCTGAAGCAAGTCGATCAGGGTATGCAGGAAGTATGGCAGGCAAACGCAGCGTCTCGTTCCCTATCAGGGAACCAGGGTTACATACGTAACCTGAGACGTTCCCTTTCAAGGGAACTCGAGCTGCGTTTGAGACGCGGTGGGAACCCCATACCCACTACACCATAGTGACAAATGCCCGTTCTGTATGAAGTCCAGCGCACACTAAGAAGCAAGCAACCTCACCCCTGGAGTGGAGAGGTCAAGGTCATAAAACCTGACAAATGTATGCGGAGAGGACCATCCTGCCGCATTACAAATATCAGGAAGGGAAACCCCCGAAATTAAAGCAGTAGAGGCCGCCATACTCCTAGTAGAATGGGCCCGTACAGCCATAGGTGAAGGCTGACCGGCCGCTTCATAAGCTAATAAAATAGCCTCGACTATCCATTTGCTCATAACCTGTTTAGATGCAGGGCACCCTCTTCTGAGTGACCCAAAACATACAAATAATTGCTCTGACTTACGCCACAGGGCAGCTCTGTGAACGTAGGCATCCAATGCCCGAACTGGACATAACAGGTTCAGTTGTTCCTGATCTGGGGTATTAAAAGGTGGAGGATAAAAGGCCTTCAGCACTATTGGGCCCCCAACATTAACTGGGACCTTAGGAATATAACCCGGTCTAGGGTATAGAAATGCTTTCACCATCCCAGGTGCAAATTCCAGACATGAAGGAGCAACCGACAGGGCATGCAAATCTCCAATTCTCTTGATAGATGAAATAGCAAGGAGAAATAACGCTTTCAAAGTGAGGAATTTTTCTGAAACCTCTTCAATAGGCTCGAAGGGAGCCAGAGCCAGACCTTCAAGTACAATGGCTAAATCCCAAGCCGGTGCTCTAGAGTGCAGTGCAGGTCTCAACCTCAATGTACCACGGAGAAAACGAGTAATCAGAGGATCTCTCCCAATAGAAGTACCCCCCAGAGGGGTATGGTAGGCCGATATAGCCGCCACATAAACTTTTAAGGTGGAAGGAGATAATCCAGCAGAGAAACGGTCTTGCAGAAAATCGAGAACTGAACCAACAGGGCAGTTAACAGGATCTAGCTGACGCTCACCACACCAGGTGGAGAATAATTTCCATTTCAGCGCATACAGTCTTCTCGTGGAAGAGGCTCTGGAATGGAGAATGGTCTCAACGACCTCAGTCGAGAGACCGGATTCTATGAGCCTGGCCCCCTCAGAGGCCAGGCCCACAGTTTCCACAACTCCGGCCGAGGGTGAAAAATCGTGCCCTCTACCTGGGACAGCAGGTCCCTCCTGATTGGAATCTCCATGGGAGAGCCGTTCAGAAGAGACACCAAGTCCGAGAACCAAACTCGAGTCGGCCAGTAAGGGGCTATTAGTAGCAGACGGGCCCCTTCCCGGCGAACCCTCTCCAGAACCCCCGGGAGCAACGATATCGGGGGAAATGCATACAGGTACAGCCTCGGCCACACCTGCACCATCGCATCCAGTCCGAGAGGAGCTGGGTGCTTGAGAGAGAACCACATGGGACAATGAGTTGTATCTGAGGATGCGAAAAGGTCTATCTGAGCACGACCAAATTTCTCCCACAGGAGCTCCACCACCTCGGGGTGAAGTCTCCACTCCCCGGGCCTCAGCCCCTGCCTTGACAATATATCTGCTCCCACATTCTGACGCCCCGGAATGTAAACTGCTCTGAGAGATAGCAACTTCCCCTGGGCCCATAGGAGGATCTGATGGGCCTGCTTGCAAAGGTGACGTGACCTCAGACCCCCCTGATGGTTGATATATGAAACCACCGACGTGTTGTCCGTACGAACCAACACATGATGGCCTCTCAGGTCTGGCAGGAAATATTTGAGAGCTCGAAATACCGGCATCATCTCCAAACGATTTATGTGCCATGACAGTTGATGGTCCTGCCAAAGACCTTGCGCCGAGCGGCCACTCATGACCGCCCCCCATCCCGTGAGGGAAGCATCCGTCGAAAGCGTGACGCGTCGACAAGAAGCCCCCAGCACTGGGCCCTGGGCGAGGAACCAAGGTTTCTTCCACATGACCAAGGCACGAAGGCATAGCCGCGTGACCTTGATCTTGCGGAACGGATTTCCCCTCGGAGAAAACCCCACCACTGCAGGGGTCTCATGTACAGCAGGCCAAAATTAATCACGTTGGACGCTGCTGCCATGAGCCCCAACAGTCTCTGAAACCGTTTCACAGTGAGTGACTGCCCTAGTTTTACATTTTTTATGGCTGTGAGAATCGCAGAAATCCGAGCAGGAGATAGACGTGCCTGCATTGTGGTCGAATCCCAAATTACACCTAAAAAAGTGGTCCTCTGAGCAGGGAGGAGAACACTCTTCTTGATGTTGAGCCGCAACCCCAACTCCTTTATGTGAGACAGAACGACATCTCGATGCCGAACTGCCAACTGCTCTGACTGAGCTAAAATCAACCAATCGTCGATATAATTTAATACGCGAATGCCCTGGAGTCTCAAGGGAGCCAGAGCTGCATCCACGCATTTTGTAAAGGTGCAGGGTGATAAACCTAGGCCAAACGGTAGAACCCGATACTGGTAAGCTTCGCCCCCGAAAGCGAACCTCAGGAACTTCCTGTGATGAGGATGGATAGATACATGGAAGTAAGCGTCTTTCAGGTCTATTGTGACAAACCAGTCCTCGGACTGAATCTGTGATACAATTTGCTTGAGTGTGAGCATCCTGAACTTGAGTTTCTGAACTCTGCTGTTTAACTGGCGCAGATCTAGAATAGGACGCAACCCTCCATCATTTTTCGGAACAATGAAGTAACGGCTGTAAAACCCTGACTCTCTGCTGGGAGGAGGCACCCCCTCTATCGCTCCTTTTTGAAGAAGTGTCAGAACTTCCTGCTCCATAACCAGAGCCTGCTGTGAGTCCACCACTGTGGGAAGGACCCCTTGAAATCTGGGCGGACGAGAACCGAACTGAATTCTGTAACCCTTTTCTATTATGTGCAGGACCCATAAATAAATATTTGGCAGAAGTTTCCACGCTGCCAGAAATTCTGATAAGGGAACCAGTCTCTCGAGACTGGCCTCTGGATTTGATTGAACAATCATTTCGGCGCCCTGAAGCAGCGAACCGGCAGGAAACAACAGAACTGACCGTTCTACAACCCTCCTCAGAGGATTGCATGGGGACGCTGACACATCGGTGCCCTGAAACGGCGAACCGGCAGGGAACAACCGATGTGGCAACGCTGCGACTCTCCTCGGAGAATCGCCCCCCGGAGGGCGCCAAAGAGAAACGGTTCCTCGGAATCGTTCCTCCCTGGAGGGGACCACCCTCAGAAGCCTGGCACACTCGGCGTCAGGACTTCTTCTTAGTCCAGGCTCTCTTGGAGATGACAGTCCTCAGATCCTGTCTGCCCCCAACAGGCCTGGACTGCGAACGCCACTCGGGAACCCCGGATTGTGGAGGAGCCCGAGCAGCAACGCTCTGTTTCTGCTGGAATCTGTGTGCGGAGCTCGTAGACGGACGAGGCTGCTCAATCTTTATATTACGTGCAGCCTCGGGGACACTGGACCGGCGAGGAAGAAACCTCTGAAACGCAGACGCTTGTTTTTTATTTTCTTGAAACCTATCGACAACACAATTTATAGCATCGCCGAACAGACTTGTAGGAGAAACCGGTGCGTCCAGAAGAACAGATCTATCTTTATCTTTGATCTCAGAAAGATTTAACCATAAATGACGTTCCGTGGCCACCAGGGCTGTCATAGAACGGCCCACAGATTTGGCCGTCTCCTTGGTGGCCCGGAGAGATAAATCTGTTGTGCGACGCAATTCTCGAATTGCATCAGCACTAACTTCCTCACATTCATCTATGTCCCTCAGCAGGTCAGCCTGATAAGCTTGTAATATCGACATTGTATGTAAGCATGCCGCAGCCTGACCTGCTGCCGAATACGCTTTACCCACCAGCACTGATGTATTTTTTAATGGTCTGGTGGGTAACGTCGGGGCTTTCAGTGATGACGCTGACTCGGGGGAGAGATAGCTCGCAAGCGTCTCTTCCGCACGAGGCATCGTCAAATAACCATAATTATCAATACCTCTAACTTTACTGTAATTGCTAGTTTGAGGATTATGAACTCTGAAAGACGCCGGTTTATTCCATGATCTGGACACCTCAGTGTGGAGATCAGGAAAAAACGGGAGTTCCCGACGAGGAGGTCGTGATCTAGATGGTAAATAACGTTCATCCAGAAGACTCTTTCTTGATTCAACATCAATATCATCAGCTGGCCACTCAATATTTAATTTAGTAACAGCACGAGATAAAACCTCCATAAGCTCCTCATCAGCAGGGGTATGAGCTGGCGAAAACTCAAATTCCCCCATATCAACGACATCCAGTTCCTCAGAACTGGATAGCCGCAACATTGGTGCCTCAACCTGGGGAGGAGAAACCGCAGAGCGGGCTCCTTCCTGGGCTGGGACACCGGAACCAGCAGGTAAGGGCTGAGAAAGGGCTGGGCCCGTCTCAAACCCCGCTACTAGATCCATCTGTGAACCCCAAGATGCACGCCGCCGCTGTGCCTCGGCAGCAGCGGGACCCGCACCATGGGGAACACGAACCGAACCATCCTCCTCAAAGAATGCCCGGCGAGAGCGGAGAGTTTTCATGGACAAACTCAAGCAATGCTCACAGTCAGCCCCCTCGAGGACCGACTGGGCATGCTCTACTCCCAAACAAGCAACACACATCTGATGTGTGTCCCCACCCGTAATGAAACGAGGGCAGGGAACAACACAACGTTTGAAATCTTGCTTGCTCGCCATCATGAGATATATATATAGATAATATGATCGGACAGACAACAATAAATAGACAAGGACAGAATCACAGAGAGCGCTTGCTGAAGACAACAGAAGCTGGCGCGGTCTGTTTGCAAGGGTGCTTTATAGTTTCCTGGTCTATGACGTCACCTATGACGTATCGGGCTTCCATTGGACTGATTTTACACGTGCTTCATGACGCAATCACGCAGAGCGTTCCCATCGCGTCTCAAACGCAGCTCGAGTTCCCTTGAAAGGGAACTGGTTTGGGCCAGCCTTTTCCAAGCAAAACTAAATATAATCTGAAAAAACGCATGTTAATGTGTTGTCATGAACAAAAACTCAATATTAAATTCTACAGGGATCTTTGGATCCTTACCCAGGTGAAAAGGAAATATATTTAAATTGTACTTATTTTGATATACTTAATGTATTTTAAGTGTACTGTATTAAGAATGTATTAAATGTGTTATTTTGAAACAACTTCAAGTATATTAAGTGTACTTTAATGTGTATTTAAAGGAGAACTCCGGGCAACTTTTAAGTTAATCTTGATCGTTAGACCTTTGTGAGTACTGACTATAGAAAAAAAAACGAACCGGATTGGTGCTTGCTACGCGGAGCTGCGACCGCGAATGCCCAGAGCTCCCACCCAGCTAAAACGGCAGCTATGGGGGCATCGACATAAAGATAGTTTTTGAGCCTCTTAAAAGACACAAAATGCAATTAAAATGTCTGTCCAACATGAACAGGGACCCTACATGTGAACAAGATGCGTTTAGCAACTTAGCCATTGTTTCAACTCACCTAAATAGTCTTTTAGACGGCAAGCTGTAGTCTCGCGCTGCAGTCCCGTGCTGTAGCCGGAAAAGGTAAACAATGTCCAGGTGGGAGGAGCGTTGATCATGTGCGACGAGTTATGATCAGAGTTGCTTACAAGTGAAGAAGAACTGGTTCGTGTTTGTGCCTTTCCGAATTGTGGCAACAGAATGCGAAAATATAAGAGCTTACATTTTCATCGTCTTCCTTTACATGACCTCGAGATTCTGCAGTTGTGGCTAGTTGTACTTCAACTTGATGTGCAAACTCCCGTTGAAGTACTACGCGCTAAAGATTACCGCATTTGCAGCGAACACTTTAAAAAGGATGACTACACACACTCAACACAGCGGGGCCGTTTGAAGAAAAATGCCATTGCATGTACGAAGACGGGTGCAACCACTGTGAAGGTAACATTTATTTATCCTTCCATTTGGGCACACACGGCATGAGGAGAGATGTGCATGAATGTTTTTGTAGTCTTATTTACAAAGCTTTAATTATTTCACTAGCTTCTTCGACTTGAATTGTATTTGTGTTTTGCGAATTTCTATAAGAATCCAATGCACTTGCTAGAGATAATAAATTGTGTGGGAGTGTGCAGTACGGGGGAGGGGGAGATGTGTGATGATCACACAGGCTACGACCTATCTGGGGAAATACTGTCCGAATGACCACACTAAATGTTCGATATACATACAAATAGAAAATGTTACTGTGTTTTGCAGTTGGATAAATCTATTATTTCCTTTATTATTATTTCCTACTTATTCAGGAGACTGATGCTGCTGGTGTGCATCTGAATGAATCACAATTAGCTGGAGTGCCACAGTCAACTCCAAAGAAAGCTCTCCAAAGAGGAAGTGAATCCAGATCAAGTCGCTCTGGTACGTCCTCCTGCTTGACCCTACTTCTCTCTAGTCCAGAGACATCATCTGTAAGGCCTCGCACAAAGCCTTCACTAACTGGGACATATATAGCACAACCTCTTTCATGGGAACAGTCAGTGGTAAGTAAGCCTCTCAATGATCAAAGTTTTTCATAAATTTTTAAACACATTTGCCATCACTAGAGTGTAATATCATACATTTCTAATAGGACCAGGGTGCCATGGCATCATATCTGTCTGTCCCCAACACAGCCAGTGGAGATTTGGCACAAGTGAGTTGAATGACTTTTCTTTTGAGGCTGTACAACTGTTATTTTTTGTGTGTGATAATCCTTATTCATTTAAAAAAAATACATGTAAATGTATTTATACAACAAATACAATTTAAATTTCACAAACAGGACGATAAAGAACATTCAACAACGTTGGATATGAGCAGAAGCTTTGGGGAAATGCTTTTATCCGACGTAAGCTTTTCGCCTTCTAGCGACACCCCAACATCAACCTCTGGTTCAGGTTCTGGCTCTGGAAAAGAACCGGAACATGAAAGAAAGTGGATTGTGAATGAATCCAGACTATTAGATCTGTTCAACACATGCAAGACCTGTGGCTCAGCAGTGGAGAACAAAAGGATTATAACCCATGGCAGCCAAATCAGAGTTCTTTGGACATGCTTGAATGATCACCCTGGAAGTTGGTCTTCATGTCCAGACATTAGAGGGATGGCAGAAAATAACCTGCTCATCAGCGCATCCACTTTCTTCACAGGAACCACCCATACCACCATTTCTGACTGGGCTGAGCTTCTTCATACCCCAATTCCAAAGAAAACTCAATATTATTCAATGCAATCTGTCTACCTAATACCAGTCATCAATCAAGCGTACATGGATAAACACAAGAAATTAATGGAACGTCTCGTGCAACTTTGTGCCTCAGGACAGAAAGTTGAGCTCTGTGGGGATGCTAGAAGTGACAGTCCAGGTAAGCATTTAGCTGGAATTGTAAATCATAACTCCAGGAGTTATAATAGAAATGATTCTGATTATACTGTATGACACATGGCAACCCTACAACATAGTTACAAATTCATCTCTGCTTTTTTCTCACAACAGGTTTCAGTAGCAAATACTGTACATATTCATTTCAAGATGATGCCACAAAAGAGATCATTCATTTTGAATTGGTTCAGGTACGTTATCTATTATGATTTGTAAAACCAAATTATGTAAGTGTTTTCAAAAACAAAACATGCTTTGTCTGATCGGTCAATATTATTCTCTAGGTTACAGAAACAACAAGCTCTGTTGCTATGGAGGTGTTGGGATTTCAGAGGGGTCTGGATTACTTGCTTGACAGGGGAGTGGTTGTTGATGTTGTGACCACTGACAGATCGCCATCTGTCCGCAAACTTATGAAGGACAACTACACTAGCATCCAACATGAATTTGATCCCTGGCATGTGAGCAAAAGTAAGTACATTTAATTGAAAAGACAATCAACGCTTTGTATCTCTCAATAAAACTTTGTTTTCTCTTTTATTTTTTTACTAACTTTTTATATGTAATTTTTGGCTGTTTTGTACAGGTGTGAAGAAGAAACTTGTACTTGTATCCAATAAGAAGAACAACAAAGACTTGCAGCCATGGATAAAGTCAATCACTAACCATCTGTACTGGTCATGCAGCACAAGCAAAGGTGACAAAGAGGTAAAAATATTAAATAGTACATAACATTGATACAATATTTTTGGTATAGAATATTTACTGTTATATCAATGATAACAACACATGTTCTTGTTGGTGTAATTACAGTGGTAGTTAATATTTATAATAGTATTTACCTTGCACATAACATAATATTTGAACCAGGAAAGTATTTCTCAAACTATGACTTCAATCTTATTTTTAAAGGAATGTGTACGAAGATGGAAGTCGCTTCTGCACCACATATGTGGCATTCACCGGTGGGAGGAGGATGGTGCTCAGTACACCTGCAATCACACAACTCTGACAGAGGATGAACAGAGGCGCAAAAAGTGGCTGAGACCAGATTCATCAGCTTTTGTGGCACTGAAGGGAGTGATGTTGGACAAAAATCTCCTTAGAGACTTGAGGCAGATGTCACTCTTCAAGCATACTGGTATCTATTTACATTGATTCAAATATTTTTCCAGTCATGATGATTATTGTCACAACATCTATAAATTTTTTTGAGAGGAGCAGTTTTGTTTCATTACTGCCTACAACGCAATAATACCAGTTACATTAGGGTCATTGAGTGTGTGATATTACATTTATACAGGATCTTTGGAGGTGTACCATCAGGTCATGCTGAAATATGCTGAGAAGCGACTTCACTACAGTTACGACAGCATGAGGGCTCGTACCCAACTTACAGTACTTGACCATAATAGCAACGTTGGGAGGACACACGCGAAGACAATAGAAGGTATCATATAATATATGCTCATTTATATAAATATGTTTTACATGACATCACATTCATTGTATATTATCAAGTCTCTTTAGGTTTTCCATGGAGATGCTGTATTTAGTTTGTAATTTCATGTATTTTAGGACAACCACGGTACAAAGCGGTATATTCAAGACAGAGTCAGCAATGGGTTGCAAAACCCATGTTTGACAACACCACACAGGCCTTTCGCGATGATCTTGTTGTGCGTGTGCTGAGGAGGAGAGAGGACAGTACTGTTGTCTTCTCTGACACTTTACCCCCTCGTAAACCAGGGCAAAGGAAATTGCTCCAGAACATCGCTCCAATTACAAGGCCGGACAAGAGTGATCTGGTCGCTCATACCACATCACGCTTTTGATCTTTGTAAAACCATTGTTATTGGACCATGTTGACATTTTTAATATGAAGCATCCACTGTTCTTTCATTTATTGTTGTAAAATAAAGTTTTGTTTGTAACTGTAATACTGTGTTATTATTGTTTTAGTAAAAACATAGGAGCACAAGAACTTTGATTTACTTACTTTATTATAATGAATGACATCATGATGAAATTTTTTCAAACATGTACAATGTACAATTCAGACTAAGCATTTAGAATATCTCCTCTGTCTCCTGAAATCCAATGTAAGTACCAGTGGGGGAGGGATACTTTCTTCTGATCATTGATACAACACAGCTAGGTAATGGTCTTCTACTGCCACGTCCAAGGCGCTCTCCTTTTAGTGCCCATTCTAGCACAACACGGTAGGCCACCAGTCTGTATTGGCTATAGGGAATGGGGTTGGGGGCAGAGAGAGCAAACGTTTGGTTAGTTCACTAGCGAAAATGCAGAATTATTATTATTATTAAAAAAAAATTTTCAATAAAAAATAAAATGACAACGTAATAGGTATATGTCACAGGTCGGGGAGGCCAAACCAGACTGCACCCACCCCTCAAACCCAGGGCCACTCTGAGGAGCGTACCAGAGACCAGACAGACAAGTAGAATTAAAAATGAACAATCTTTATTGAATAATAAAAAGGAAATTAAAAGTCTTGACGTGAGTTTGTGTCTCTGTCCAGGAAGGGGGAAACCGCTTTGGACCCTGGGAGGCGAAGGATTCGTCTGCCGTTCCAGCAGCAGGCAAGTGTCGGGGTAGGTAGAACTCCTTAACCACGATGCAGACGGACAGATACCCGGGCAGGGCAGGACCGGGACTGAGGACCAGGAGACTCTTCCACCGGACAGGTGAGTAGCAGGTACGTATACCTCTCAAGAAGGCGAGCAGGCGGGGGGGCCTCACTGGAAGACAGGTGGGTAGGTAGGTCGGTATGTTCCTATACCGTCGGTCGTTCCGAGTATGCTCAGCACAGAAGAATCATCCAGTTGAACAGACAGAGCAAATTATACAGGTGCAGGCACACTCCGCTGCAGAATCGGGCTTACGGCTGGACTGTGTGGCTCCAAGCGGACAGCGCTGGGACAAGGGTGGATCCTTCCTTCAGACGGGCAGCGCCCAAGAAGACAGCAGCCGACAATTCGTCTAGTTAAACAGGCAGAGCAATTTATACAAGGCAAACACACTCCTCTTCGGTATCAGAACGAGAACTTATAGCCTGAGTGGGACATGCACGTCTAGCACTGAGGCTTTGTTCAGCAAACACTGGGCGGAATTATGCACTGGGGAATACTGGCAGTTAAATATACCTATCCACCCACACACTGCAACCTCACGTCAAGTCCAATACTGTGTGACACTTCACTTCAGGCACTGCATATCCACTCTCACTCTCAGTGCAATAAGGCCAGCACTCACCCAATAGTCAATCCTTCCACTGTTATGTTGAATCAGCACTCAGACGATAAAGAGATGCAGATGACTCCTCACAGTATGGAGAACAGCGTCTTCAATACTCTCTCAGACGGAGATACCAGGAATTCAATGATGACTCAGTCCACACTCTTTAAGTGGCAGTTACACTCGTGATCAACGCACTTCACAATTCTTTGTTCCACTCAGAAGATGAAGATATCAGAATTTCAATGGTGACTCCGTTCACACTCCTAGGTGACAGTTACACTCGTGATCAATACACTTCACAATTCTTTGTTCAACTCAGTGCAGGACATGCATTCACACAGATTCGATGTTTTATTACTTAACTTCCTCTCAGGAATGATGGCGTTCTCCAGTCTTGACTGTATCTCCCCACTTCTCCAACTTTCCATCCAGTTCACGTTTCCAGCGTGTATTCGCACAAATCACCGTTGCACCCTTCAGCCAGCCAAATCCTCACAGCCCTCTCCAAGATCCCAGCGAATTCAGCCACAGTCAAAGAAACTAATTCTCCCGGGGGAGTACCACACCCAATTCCCTCTTCCCTTTCCTTTTAAATGTTTCCTCCAGCCCCAAAGCCCTATCGCTGATCCTCAGTTCAATCGTCAGCACCTGTTACCACTTGCCTCATCAGCTGCCGCTGTCATGGCAACTGACAACAAGTGAACCAGCCCGGTGTGCCGGCGAAATCGTCCCGGGGGGAAACACACTCCTAGCGGAAATTGGTTCCGCTAGACTTGTCACCTTGTGACATACCCCCCCACCAAACCGTTCTAGTCCCTAGAACGGGGCTCGGCAACCCAGTCTCCATACCGCACTGGGGGCTGGCCTCGATTCCCCCGCTGGGACCGTCTCGGCGGTGAGGCAGGGTCCACCTGGTGCGGCTCTGCGCCCAGTCCCCTCGGGACCACCGCCCAACCTAGCAGCAAGGGCATCGGTGGCGTTTCAACCGGGGGATTGCTGTCTGTTGGTTTCGGATAATTTGGACATGGACGGATCAAGTTTCGATGTAGCACTCGCTCTGGGCCAGCTCTCCCTTCTGGGCGGATAGCGTATACCGGTTGATCTGGGTGCGGCTGTCGTTGAACCACGTATGGTTGGGACTCCCATCGATCGCTCAGTTTTCCCTTCCCTTGACGACGATTGTCCCGTACCAGCACTCTTTCTCCCGGTAGTAACGGTGCCTCCCGAGCTGTTCGATCATACAGCCTCTTATTCTTCACTGCTGCTTGATTTATCCGGTCCGAGACCTGTTCGTAAGCATTGTGAAGGCGCTGGTGATGCCTTGCCACCCACTCTGTCAGGCCCCCCCCCCCCCCTCCGCTGGAGCAGCTCCTAACAGCAGATCGGTAGGCAGTCTCACGTGTCTCCCGAACATCAGGTAGGTCGGGGCATACCCGGTGGTGCTATGCACGCTGTTATTGTACGCCTGGACCAGCATCGGAAGTTTGTCCGCCCAGTGGCCTTGCTGCTCTCCTTCCAGGGTCCCCAAGAGACTTAGCAGTGTCTGATTCATCCTTTCGCACCCCCCATTCCCTTGAGGGTGATATGGGGTGGTGTGGGTCTTCTTACACCCGTACAAGCGACACAGTTCGTGGATCACCCGAGACTCGAAGTTGGGCCCTTGATCAGCGTGGAGTATTTCGGGACACCCGAATGGCTGAATAACATACCTCCACAAGGCATTGGCGGTGGTAGTGGCAGTCTGATCCAGGGTTGGAATGGCCCAGGCGTATTTCGTGAACAAGTCAGTTACTACAAGGATGTTCTGTATCCGATCCATCGGTCGTCCCAGCGTCAAGTAGTCCATGGCTATGATGTGCAGTGGGGCCTTAGCCCGAATCGGCACCAATGGGGCTCGTACCTCCTTCCTTGCCTTGAATAACATGCAGCGTGGGCACCCCTGAAGGTAAGTCCTCGTGGTCCCCTCCATCCCAGGCCAGTAGAAGTACCGCCGTAGCAGAGACAATGTCCTTTCTTGCCCTTGATGTCCCAGTTTGGAATGATATGCTTGTAATAGGGAGCGAGAACGCCCTTCGGGGACTACTACCTGGCAGACCTCCTCGCCCCGAGCCGGATCCTGGAGGGACCTACAAATCACCTCTTCCTTCAGGAAGAGCCTCTCTTTCTGTCCCAGCAGCCCCCTCACCACCCGTGTCTGGTTCCGGCTTTCCTCTCCTTCGGGCCAAGCTCCTTCACTCAGCCAAGTTCGTACCAGCCTCAAGTCTTCGTCCTCCTCCTGCCACATCCTCCAACGCTGTGGGTCCCATCCCCAATTTGCAGGGGGTTCGACCGGTGGTTGGCCTGGTGCCTCCACAATGCCCACCATCAGTCCTTCCTCACGTCCCACGTTCAGCGCTGATGTTTGACCCACAGATCGCGCTTCAGGAAGTCTGGACAGTACATCCGCGTTGGTGTGCTCCCTTCCTGGCCGATACTGCAGCTGGTAGTCGTAATTGGCCAACTGTGCCACCCACCTCTGCTCAACCTGCCCCCAGCTTGGCGGTCTGTAGATGTACCAGGGGGTTATTGTCAGTCACAACAAGCACCTTCGCTCCCCACAGATAGTCCTTGAACTTCTCGCTCAGCGCCCACTTCATCGCCAGCAACTCAAGCTTAAAGGAACTGTAGTTTGCATCGTTTTTCTCAGCCGGATGTAAGCTTCGACTGGCATACGCGATGACTCTCTCGTTGCCCTGCTGCTTCTGGGCCAGTACAGGTCCCAGACCCAGGTTGCTGGCATCGGTGTATAGGATGAAGGGTTGAGTGAAGTCGGCATAGGCTAGAATTGGGGCTTGCAGTAGTTCTTGCTTGAGCCGCTAGAAGGCAGCTTCGCAGGCTGGATCCCACTGGATTGAAGGAGATCCCCGGCCCCGGGACCGTCCAGTGCCCCCTAACAGCTGGTTTATGGGCTTGGCGATGTGGGAGAAGCCTTTTATGAACCGCCTGTAGTATCCTACAAAGCCCAGGAAGGATCTGACCTGGCGTACGGTCTTGGGCGCGGCCCACTCCTGGACAGCTGATACCTTCTCTGGGTCCACCGAAATCCCTGCAGCGCTCACTATGTGGCCCAGGAATTTCACCTCCTTCCTGAAGAGCTGGCACTTATCTGGCTGAAGCTTCAGCCCGTACTTCTCCAGAGAGCGAAAGACCTGTTCCAAGTGCCGAAGGTGGGACTCGAAATCTGGGGAGTAGACAATCACGTCGTCCAGGTATACTAAAGTGGACTCCATCAGCTGGCCGCCCAAGCAACGCTGCATCAACCGTTGGAAGGTGGCTGGGGCGTTGCACAGGCCGAACGGCATCCGGTCCCACTCATAGAGCCCAAAGGGGGTAGTGAACGCGGTCTTCTCCCTGTCCCGCTCATCCACCTCCACCTGCCAATACCCACTGGCCAGATCAAGAGTGGAATACCAGGCCGCTTGTGTCAAGCTCGTGAGGGAGTCCTCCACTCGGGGCCACGGGAAAGCATCTCTTTTAGTCACCAGATTTAACTTCGGGTAGTCCACACAGAACCGCCAGGAGCCGGTCTTCTTCCGTACTAAGACAATGGGCGCGGCCCAGGGACTATTGCTCTCCCGGATGATTCCCTTATCCAGCATCCCCCGCAGGAGGGTGCGGACCTCGGAGTACAAGGTAGGTGGTACAGGCCGGTAGCGCTCTCTACTGGGTGCTGCATCTCCAGTGGGGATCTGATGTTTAACTGCATCCGTGCGACCATAGTCCTCGTCGTGGGTGGAAAACAAGTGCTGCCATCTCAACAGAAAGCCTTGAAGCTGTTTAGTCTGACCTCCTTCTAGACCCTCTCCCCACAGTGACTCTCCCTCAAGATGGGCCGGGATTCCCTCCCCGGTCTCCTCCACGTACTGGTCTGTCCGTGCCAGAGCCACCTCCACTACTGTCGGACTCACCCGGCTGAATTTGACTTCTCCTGGTTCTCGAACTTGCTGTAACTTCACCGAGGTAACTCGGGCTAAACGTTGGTTACGATATAAGTGGACAGGGAAGGAGTTCGTGTTCCTGACTTTTACGAAGACCCGGCTTCTCCGTGCGGACGCCAATCCTCGGGCGACCTCCACCTTGGAACAATCTGAATAGGGTTCCACCAAGACCCACTCCTCTGAGCGATAGAATCGGGAAGGCAGCCTGGCCCAGACCACGGCCCCACTCCGAGCTGGAATTTCCAGAGCATAGCGACAAGCCACCCTCCCGGTGCTCTCACGATTCCCCTGTGACTCAGCCAGGCAGACCCGACGACAATCGGCCTCCACACGACTCCATTCTCGGCCCTCCGAGGTTGATACTGCTCGACTTGGTCCATTTCGGAATATCTCCTCCCAGCACTCCGAAACGACATTCATGCCCAACAGTGCGCGGTGCGACCCCAGGCATGTATCCCGCACAATCACCACTCCCTTCTGAGGCACAACAATCCCATGTATCTCCAAGTCGGTCACTAGGTATCCCACGTACGGGATGTCGAGGCCGTTGGCTCCCCGCAAGGTGAGCCATGGGGCTTCTGTCATGGGCCGGCCTTGGGCACCAAACAATTCCCAAGACAAACTTTCTGAGAAGAGTGTGACTTGTGACCCGGTGTCCAGGAGGCATTGTACTTTCTGGCCATTTACCTGGACCATCACCACGGGGCAACGCCCCACCAGACTCTCTTGGGAAGTCCCAGACGAACATGGGTCTAACGAGGGGGTCCCGACCACTTGACCCACAGTGGCCGGTGACACTAAAAACCCCCTCGTGAGGCACGGCGAGAGTGGCACTGGCGAAGGTAGTGTCCTGGCTCTCCGCAACCATTGCAGATGGGGCGACCCTGCTCATCCCACTGGAATCGGGACCCGGCAGGTCGGGGTGGACGGTGTGCTGGAGGTCGATTCCCCTCCGAATAGGCTCGCTCCCTCGGCAAGGACAAGGAATGGGGGTGTTCTCGGCGAAGCTCTTCCATAAAGGATTTGGTCAGTGAGGACATTTGATCACGAACATCCCTCTTCAGTTCTTCACGGAAGGCCTGCTTCCAATCAGACATGGCGGGGGACGGAGGTCTACTAGCAGCATTCGTGGCCATGCAGTGGGGAGGAACTACACTCTCGGCATGATCTTGCTCAAGTGCTAGGGCTTCCCTCCGTAGGTCTTCGAAAGTGAGGTCTGGCTCTCGTCGGAACTGTATCTGTAAACTTTGGCGCACGGGACCCTCCAGCAATCCCAGTAAGAACTGATCTCGCAGCAGGACCTCCTCACCTCCCAGGCCATGATCCTGTCTCTTCTTCAACCGGGAGAACTGCTCCCTCAGCTGTAGTGCAAATGCCCGGATATTTTGTCGCGGTCCCTGCTTACAATTAAAAAACTGTGTTCGCAGTACAGCAACCGGGGTGGTGTCTCCATATTGCTCCGTAAGGAAATCAAAGATGGCCCGAACCGTGGTTCTCGTTGCTTCCGGTGCTGCTCGGACTTCTCTTCTCGCTTCCCCCTCCAATGAATTTAAAACAAACTGCACTCCTTGGGGGGCTCTTAAACCTTGGAGTCCCACCAGGTATTCAACCTGGGTCTTCCATGCTGACAAACCCACTTCCGATCCTGGGCCTCCATACTTCTGGGCCCATGGGGCTCCCATGAAGATTGGCATAACTGGCTGCCGCACCACAGGTGCTTCTTCGTCCGCCATCTAGATCTCTGGGCGCTCAACTCAAAGTGGTACCCTGCCGACTTACGCCAAATCTGTCACAGGTCGGGGAGGCCAAACCAGACTGCACCCACCCCTCAAACCCAGGGCCACTCTGAGGAGCGTACCAGAGACCAGACAGACAAGTAGAATTAAAAATGAACAATCTTTATTGAATAATAAAAAGGAAATTAAAAGTCTTGACGTGAGTTTGTGTCTCTGTCCAGGAAGGGGGAAACCGCTTTGGACCCTGGGAGGCGAAGGATTCGTCTGCCGTTCCAGCAGCAGGCAAGTGTCGGGGTAGGTAGAACTCCTTAACCACGATGCAGACGGACAGATACCCGGGCAGGGCAGGACCGGGACTGAGGACCAGGAGACTCTTCCACCGGACAGGTGAGTAGCAGGTACGTATACCTCTCAAGAAGGCGAGCAGGCGGGGGGGCCTCACTGGAAGACAGGTGGGTAGGTAGGTCGGTATGTTCCTATACCGTCGGTCATTCCGAGTATGCTTAGCACAGAAGAATCATCCAGTTGAACAGACAGAGCAAATTATACAGGTGCAGGCACACTCCGCTGCAGAATCGGGCTTACGGCTGGACTGTGTGGCTCCAAGCGGACAGCGCTGGGACAAGGGTGGATCCTTCCTTCAGACGGGCAGCGCCCAAGAAGACAGCAGCCGACAATTCGTCTAGTTAAACAGGCAGAGCAATTTATACAAGGCAAACACACTTCTCTTCGGTATCAGAACGAGAACTTATAGCCCGAGTGGGACATGCACGTCTAGCACTGAGGCTTTGTTCAGCAAACACTGGGCGGAATTATGCACTGGGGAATACTGGCAGTTAAATATACCTATCCACCCACACACTGCAACCTCACGTCAAGTCCAATACTGTGTGACACTTCACTTCAGGCACTACATATCCACTCTCACTCTCAGTGCAATAAGGCCAGCACTCACCCAATAGTCAATCCTTCCACTGTTATGTTGAATCAGCACTCAGACGATAAAGAGATGCAGATGACTCCTCACAGTATGGAGAACAGCGTCTTCAATACTCTCTCAGACGGAGATACCAGGAATTCAATGATGACTCAGTCCACACTCTTTAAGTGGCAGTTACACTCGTGATCAACGCACTTCACAATTCTTTGTTCCACTCAGAAGATGAAGATATCAGAATTTCAATGGTGACTCCGTTCACACTCCTAGGTGACAGTTACACTCGTGATCAATACACTTCACAATTCTTTGTTCAACTCAGTGCAGGACATGCATTCACACAGATTCGATGTTTTATTACTTAACTTCCTCTCAGGAATGATGGCGTTCTCCAGTCTTGACTGTATCTCCCCACTTCTCCAACTTTCCATCCAGTTCACGTTTCCAGCGTGTATTCGCACAAATCACCGTTGCACCCTTCAGCCAGCCAAATCCTCACAGCCCTCTCCAAGATCCCAGCGAATTCAGCCACAGTCAAAGAAACTAATTCTCCCGGGGGAGTACCACACCCAATTCCCTCTTCCCTTTCCTTTTAAATGTTTCCTCCAGCCCCAAAGCCCTATCGCTGATCCTCAGTTCAATCGTCAGCACCTGTTACCACTTGCCTCATCAGCTGCCGCTGTCATGGCAACTGACAACAAGTGAACCAGCCCGGTGTGCCGGCGAAATCGTCCCGGGGGGAAACACACTCCTAGCGGAAATTGGTTCCGCTAGACTTGTCACCTTGTGACATATATGTAATCAATCAGATATTAAACTCACTCTATGGATAGCTGCCCATTTGGTCCCTCTGGTTTTGGACGTCTCTTCCAGTTTATTTTAGGAACAAAGAAGAAAGTGTCCAGGACTGCCTTTTGGATAAGAGCAGGAAATTCCTCGGTACAGGTGACACATTTCTCGTTACCTGGCTGTAAGAGATCCCACTCTTTACAGCACAGGCTTTCTTCCTCGGTAGGCATTGGGTCACAACACCCACACAAACACCACCAGTTGCACGAAATTCGTGTCGTTGAAGCATTTGCTTCTTCTGCCGGTTGCTCCGCGGTCTGTCTCCTTCTTTCCAACTCTTGTGAGGCTATCTCTTCGTCAGTATACTCGGGTTCGAATAAATAAGGACGACCATCAAACTCAAACGCCTCTTCCATGTGTTCAAAATCTTCTAAATTCTCCATAATTACGTTGCTACTTGTTTCTTCACTTGTAAGCAACTCTGATCATAACTCGTCGCACATGATCAACGCTCCTCCCACCTGGACATTGTTTACCTTTTCCGGCTACAGCACGGGACTGCAGCGTGAGACTACAGCTTGCCGTCTAAAAGACTATTTAGGTGAGTTGAAACAATGGCTAAGTTGCTAAACGCATCTTGTTCACATGTAGGGTCCCTGTTCATGTTGGACAGACATTTTAATTGCATTTTGTGTCTTTTAAGAGGCTCAAAAACTATCTTTATGTTGATGCCCCCATAGCTGCCGTTTTAGCTGGGTGGGAGCTCTGGGCATTCGCGGTCGCAGCTCCGCGTAGCAAGCACCAATCCGGTTCGTTTTTTTTTTCTATAGTCAGTACTCACAAAGGTCTAACGATCAAGATTAACTTAAAAATTGCCCAGAGTTCTCCTTTAAGTTCAATTTTAAGGTAATAGTAATATATTTTATTATACTTAATTGTGTTAAAATGGAACTATTTTAAGTACATTTAGTGTAATGTAATAGCACTTCTTTAAAGTGGATTTTTAATACACTTTAAATCACCTTTAGAAATACAGCATTAGTATATTTTTAGCTTCACATTAATGTGTTCCGAGTATATTTTAAATATAATTTCAGCTTATTAATAATGTACTAGTAGAACACTATAGGACCCACTATTAACATATTAAAAATATATTTTTTCCAAAAAACATTTAATATGAAAATAATATATTTTAATGTATTAAAAATACAGTTAAACATTTTAATTCAATAAAACCCAGTAAAAAATATTTCTATAAAACACACAAACACTCTTTGAAAGATAAACTTTAATGCACTACATCAGTACAGCATTATGAAAACTAAACAAAATACATTAACATAAAATGCATTGATTTGCAGAGGTATTAAACAGAACAAAAAATAAATAAATAAACTAACTGAAAGGAGTTTACTCACCCCCATGTCATCCAAGATGTCCATGTCTTTCTTCAGTCAAAAAGAAATTAAGGTTTTTGATGAAAATATTCCAGGATTTTTCTCCATATAATGGACTTTACTGGGAACCAAACGGTTCAAGGTCCAATGGACACAACAGTGGTGTTGTGATAGACACGCAAGGTCTTTCACTCGCTTACCTCTGCCGTCGTGCGCGGTTAGGACCATGCCGTTAGGAGCTCAACATCTGTCTCGCATGCACGCTTGCTCTAGATTACAGGATATTTTAACTAATTTGTTGTGAAAGCATGAGAATTGGCTCAATTGCGAGAGTCTCGCACTGAATGCTTGAGAGTTGGCACTCCTGACAAATCTTTTTTCGAGTCAATTCGTTCATTTCGTTCGTTGAATGAACCTAATAACTCGGAAAAAGATTTGTTCATTTTGATGAACGAGTTCGAATAGGAGAGTCACGAACGTGCATCACAGAACAGAGCAAGGCGAGCATTTGTGCTTATAAAACTTAAACTTTGTTATTTATTTTTTAAATGACCGATCGTTTCGCTTGATAAGTCTGGAATCGCTTAAAGCCCTTTGAACAGTTTGCACTGAAACTGTCTTTTGGACCTTGAACCGTTTGGTTCCCAGTAAAGTGCATTATATATGGGGAAAAATCCTGGAATGTTTTCATCAAAAGCCCTAATTTCTTTTCGACTGAAGAAAGAATGACATGGACATCTTGGATGACATGGGGGTGAGTAAATTATCAGCAAAGGTTTTTTTAAAGTGAACTACTCCTTTAAGTCAAACAAAGTGAAATACAATAGCAAAAAGTAAAGTGGCCAAATCTTGAGTAAAAAGAGAAGCTCGTGACTTGCTCAGTCTGTCATAGACTCTTTTGGGGACATCAGAACCACCGAGGGAAATCTGGGAAGAATAAAAAAACAAGCATTAGTATAAATTTGTTCATTTATAACTCTAATAAAAAGCTGTCACTTTGTTACTTAATTCAGAACACTTACTGAAGTGTTAATGCACAAAAAGACAGATATAATTATTACAAATAGGATTTTTCTTTATCATAAAGAATTTTCTAACCATTTCTGAGGTTTCAGGAAGACACAGCTCAGATGAACTTGGGCTTGAGCTGAATGAGCCTCGTTTCAAGGACTCCAGGACCTCTTTGAGAGATGCTACTATCCCTGGAAGCTCTACAAGAAAAAATAAAGTTGCATGTTATACAAAGTTAGGGCAGAACAAACACTAGTTTGTGTTCTTCATATATAATTCGCCTTTTGTTTAAATGGTGAAATATATTTAGTAATGAACCATTACTGTAACTTCCATGCTATTATTAAAGTAATTATTCATTATTAATAAAGACAGAACATTCCATTGAAAGTTACAAGTTGGTGACAGCTGGTAACGACTTGATTAAATGTAAAAAAGCTGAATACCACACATACAATCATATAAATCAGTCCCTCGAGAATCAGGCAAAGTACGCATATTCTTTTACTATCCCTACAAGACAACTATTAACACTGAGAGAACGATTCATATTTTTATTTTTCAAATTTAATATAGCTTAACAACATCGAAAGAATGCGGTTTTCCAAAATATTAACATGATTGCAACTGTCACACAGGTAAATGAAAAGACCTGTTCAAGATTCAAGCAGTTAATATATAATAGGTCGCTTACATTTTAGACACACTATTGACTGTTTTTGTTGTTTTTCACCAACGAAAAGTTACAAATCAAGTGGATCAAGTACTACTTACTTGACTTGACCTCATCTACTGACGGTTAGGTTTAATAAAAAAAAAATGTCTTTGCAATATGCACATTTCTTGACTAGGCTATATATTAAATATAAAAACTCTCATTTCATTATTTAATACCGTTTTAATTTCTCAGTGCAAGATATTTAATAATTGGTTTTGTAAAAGCTTATAGTTGGTGATTACAACTTAATTTATTTATCGAATTGACATTAAAACTGACAGCCTACTATGAATGAATTAGATTTTACTATGAATTAAATATCACAAATGTGTAAGTTTAATTAGAGCTTAAAAATATATTATAATATTTATAACACAAGAAGTAGCCTATACGTTAACATTGTAGGCCTAACTTACGTTATGTTCACCGAAAAGTTACTTGTCCAAGGAACAACCAAGCCTGTCGTGTAATAATAATAATAATAATAATAAATTTTAGTTGTATTGCACTTTACATTTTAGCAATCTCAAAGTGCTACAGACCATATAGTAATATAATTAAAAACTCAAAATCAAGGGGAGAGAGGGAGGGGGAGGGGGGAGGGGGGGGGGGGGGGGGGGGCTATAAAATACATTTATTTAAAAGCTTTTTTAAAAAGATACGTTTTTAGGTTTTGTTTAAAAACATCTGTAGTCTGTGGGGCCCTCAGGTGATCAGGGAGGGCATTCCACAGCCTCGGAGCAGCCGATGAAAAGGCCCTACCACCCATGCTACAGAGCTTGGTTCTGGGGACATAAAGGGTGTTTGTGTTTGCAGACCGGAGAGTGCGTGAGGAGCTCTTGTGTTGGAGGAGTTCCTGTAGGTAAAGGGGGGCGTGTCCATGAATGCACTGGTGGGTGAGGAGGGAGACCTTATATTCAATTCTGAGCGGGACAGGGAGCCAGTGAAGAGATTTTAGGATGGGCGTGATGTGATCATGCTTGCGCACCCTCATCAGGATCCTGGCAGCACTGTTCTGGATGTATTGTAGTCTCTGGATGCTTTTGCCAGAGATCCCGATGAGAAGTGCATTACAATAGTCCAGCCTGGAGGACACAAAGGCATGGACGAGCTTCTCTGCATCTGCCAGGTTAAGTGTTGGACGGAGTTTGGCAATGTTCTTGAGATGATAAAATGATGTCTTACAGAGGTGTTTGATGTGGGTGTCAAAGGTGAGTTGAGAGTCCATTTTAACACCCAAATTGGTGACAGATGTGGAAAGGGCGATGTTTTGGCCCGAAAAAGTGATACTGCTGATGGTGGAAAAGCAGAGCTGATGTGGTGTGCCAATTAAGATGGCTTCCGTTTTGGAACTATTTAGCTGTAGGAAATTGAGCTTCATCCACGCCTCTATCTCTTCCAGGCAGGTGTTCAGTGTGGATGCTGGCAAGGGAGCAGAAGAAGTGGTGGTTGTCCTGAGATACAGCTGTGTGTCATCAGCATAACAATGGAATGATATACCATGTCTGCTAATGACTTTGCCAAGAGGCAGCATGTAAATGGAGAAGAGTGTGGGGCCCAGCACAGAGCCCTGAGGGACACCGCAGGTGACATTATGAGTGTGTAATTAGGCTTTGCCCAGGGCGACATGCTCAGTTCTGCCGTTCAGGTATGAGTTAAACCAGTTGTGCACATTTCCTGTATTGCAGGCGGTGGATGAGGATGTTGTGGTCTACTGTATCAAAAGCAGCTGTTAGGTCTAGTAGGACGAGTAGAGAGGGAGAACCAGTATCAGCTGCCATCAAGAGGTCATTGGTGATCCTGACCAAGGCTGTTTCTGTGCTATGGCCAGGGCGGAAACCAGACTGAAACTTTTCAAACAAGTTATTGTGTTTAAGATGAACATGGAGTTGAGCTGCAACTGTTTTTTCCAGAACCTTTGATAGGAATGGAAGATTGGAAATGGGCCTGTAGTTGGAGAAAACTTCTGGATCCAGAGTGGGTTTTTTTAAAAGAGGTCTGATGACAGCAGTCTTTAATGTTGATGGGATATGACCAACCAGGAGGGAGTGGTTTATGATCTTTGTAATAAATGGAGAAATGCCAGAGATGTTGGCCTTCAGCAGGGCTGAAGGGAAAGGGTCCAGGGCACAAGTGCATGGCTTAATTTTTTTAATGACATCCTCCACTTCTTCCTGTGTGGCATCAGAGAAAGAACAGAGGGGCTGGACAATCTCAAACGGTAGGTCGGCCATTGGGAGGGGCAGGACAGCAGTGGCGGAGAGGTGGGTGCAGATGTTATTAACTTTTTGTTTGAAAAAGGTAATGTGCATGTTACAACTCTCTTCGGTGGTCTCAGGGTGGGAGAGTAAGGGGGGTTTAAGAAGGTGGTTTATTGTTGAAAAAAGTTGTTTGGAGTTACCAGGGCTGTTACTGATGATAGTGGAATAAAACCTGGACCGTGCGTTCCTCAGAGCTTCTGCATATACCCTCTTTTGCTCCCTGTATGCCTGTTTATGAACAGTCAGTCCAGAGGCCTTTAGCCGCCGCTCAAGGACACGCCCAGCCGCCTTCATCTTTCGCAGCTCAGAGGTGTACCAGGGTGCAGAGCGCGTGAATGAGACTGACCTGGACATTAAGGGGGCGTGGAGGTCCAGAAGACTGCTTAGGGACTGGTTGTAGAAATCCATGGAGTCAGCTACAGAAACGAAGTCAGTAAATCCGGAGGAGAGATGTTGAAGGTCCTGGGCCAGGGCATCTGCATTGATGTTTTTCAGCTTTCTATAATGGATCTGCCGCCTTGGTTTGGTGTGGGGTGAAGGAAAGGGCAGCTCCATTGACACAACCTTGTGATCTGAAACACCGAGATCATAAACATGTAGATTGCTAATGAGGGCGGAGTTAGAGATGACCAAATCGAGTGTGTGTCCCCTGGAATGTGTGGGGACATCAACATGTTGTTGTAAATCGAGGGAGTCTAGTAGCTGAAGGAAATCAGCAGCGGGATGACATGAGGGGGTGTCGACATGAATATTTATATCTCCCAGGATTATTGTATTTGCATAGGTCGTACAGAGTGTTGTAAGAAGATCAGACATTTCCGGGATGAAAGTAGAGTTGAGTTTAGGGGGCCGGTAGATAAGGAGAACAGTCATTGGAAAGGGGGGCTTACATGTAAATGCAAGACACTCGCAGGAAGATGTTGCAGGCAGTACGATGGGGGACAGCTCTAGATCCTGTCGGTGAATGACAGCTAGGCCACCACCGCGGCCAGTGCGGCGAGCTGCCTCCAAATAACTGTAGCCGGGGGGACAGGCTTCATTTAGGGCAGAGTAAACCTCTGGCTGATGCCAGGTTTCCGTCAGACACATGAAGTCAAGTCCTTTCTCCCTGATGTGTTCTTCAATCAATGTGGATTTATTATTGATGGATTGAGTGTTGAAAAGTTTGATTTTGACCAATGACTGTGGGGTGAATCTTTGTATGGGTCGCAAAACATTAAAATCTACTCCACGCAGACTGGAATCCACTCCACGAAATGTATCCAGCCGAAAGTGCGAGGATCCCATACTGGAGTGCATAGGTCTCGCGATATTTCCAGTATTGATGGTAGCTGGCGCGACGGTACTCTGATGACGCGTCATACATGTGACGGATGACCAGAGAGATGGGATGTTTGTAGCAGAGCAGCTTGGCTGTTTATGAAAGACGAATTTTCGACCGGAGCCTCTATGAATGTAACGAGGACGGCGAATAAGTCCAAGTTCTTTAATGATGGGGATGTTAAATCCAGGTGTGGTTGCGAAGTTAAGTCGTCGGAGTTGCGAGCTGGAATATCTGAACGCCATAGTGAGCTGGAGCCGTCTGAAGCAGGTAGGTGTCTAGCTACCTAGTTTCCCACTGGTATAAAAAGTGCGCACCTTTGTTTAAAAATAAACTAGTGCACAAAGCTCGTAAAAATAGCACAAGCACAAAATACATGTAAGCACAATTAAAGATAACGGGCGGAAAAGCGGCGAACAAACAACGCCTGCGTCCTCTCCTCTATTAATCACCATTAATAACCTTTTTTTTCTGCAATAACCTTTTTTTTCTGCAAACACAGTGTACAATGTTTTTTTAGTTGTTTTATGTCACTGTCTAGATCTATAACAATTGACTAAGTTTATAGACGTATGTCAATGGATAGACGTTAACTAGCGGCAGTGTCAAATCAACAGAAACGCCAGTAATCCACATAAATGTTCTAATCTAACAGAGCATCGTCATCAACTTCTAAAAATATTTTCTACACCCAAAGTGAGAATAAAGCCACTTATACTAATCACTTAAACTAATAAACTTACCACCAAGAATTAAGATCTTTGCTGGCAGTATCTTGCTCTGTCCATGTCGTCTCGTCTGCGACGTGGCGGCGCACTTCTGCGTAGCCCTCTTCACTGTTAAATTGTTCGCGGGAGCTGACCTGGTAATCTGCTCGTCTGTGTTCTCTTAATATTAGATCTGTGCTATCCACATTCACTAGGTCAGAGTCAGTGAAATAACAAAGCAAAATTTGTAAAATACATGATTTCTGTAGAAATATCCGAAACTATAGTTGGAATACCACAGTATCCGTTGCCCACACCCCGCCCAACATGTAAGTTCAAATGGAAGTGTGTGATTGAACAATTACCGGCAAGCTCGTTTTGAAAAGCTTGGCTCTGATTGGTCCAAATGAATGCAACTGGAAATACTAACTAACGGCTAAAAAAAAAAGAAACAACTCTGTTAACATAAACATATAACCAGAGGTGGGTAGTAACGAAGTACATTTACTTCGTTACATTGACTTGAGTATTTTTTTGGAAATGTTTTACTTTTAAGAGTAGATTTAATTGTGGGTACTTTTACTTTAACTCGAGTACATTTCTTATGAAAAAACTGTACTTTTACTTTGTTACGTTGGGCGACGTTCCTCTCGTTACTTTATTTTAATGCAATATGTTGTTAAAAGCGTAGTTTATTCTAAGCGCGCGCTCTCTCTTTTTTCTGGGCATGAGCGATGCTCAATTCACAAATGAATCACTCTTTTGAATCGATTCTGTTCAAAGGCTTCATCAAACAAGTTGGGCAGATCTGTCTAAATCGGTTCGCGAATCAGTTTGAATGATCTGTTCAGTGTCCTGCACGCACTGAATTGTCTCGGAGTCGTAACAGGAAGATTTAAGAACATCAAGAGCGTTGTATGAAGTGGCGGTCCACAGTCTACAGTACAGTCTAGAAAGTAAATCTGCACCCACATAGCAAATGTTTTCTGGCCCAGCTCCGGGCCACACAATCACTTTTCCCTCGGCCCAAGTACCGCAAAGAATGACGGCCCTGAAGTGGCCCAGAACTGGATTAAAGACAAGGGTCACGCATGGGCCATAACCGGCCCGAATCTCAGCCAGTTTATCACACTTAACTGGCCCTGAAGTGGCCCAGAACTGGATTAAAGCAGCGTTCCCGCGGATCCTTAAAAAGTCTTAAAAAGTCTTAAATTAGATTTTTTAAATATAAGGCCATAAAAAGTCTTAAAAAGTCTTATTTTTACATATGAAAGGTCTTAAATTTTAGATGACACTTTGACTTAGACATATCTAAACGTCTGAATAACGTCAGAATAAAAAGACAGAATAACGTCTGTCTCCTGCACGCGAGAGAGGAGAGAAGAAGAAAGTTGGCAATGGCAGTTCAGTCGTAAGTTCATTCTTTATGTCCTTAGGGGTGTGCGATGTGTATTGTCTATAATGATATTGTAATCATTGTTTTAACGATGTATGAGGCACTGTGAGCTGACATCGCATTTGTCTCTCGTGCTTTCACTGCGTGATGTGTCAGTGCAGTTGTAGGCCTATGTCCCCAAATTAGTTTTTGTCTTATATTTATATCATATTCTGTTCTTATATTAGAATATCACATCAGTAAGTGTGCCGTTTTCCCGTGCACAAGTGTGATATATTTATGTTATACAATACTTAAATTAAAAATAAATTAACATGAGTTACTTTTTAGACACCATATTGTCAATATTGTTTGTTTTCCCTTTATTTCGCCGACTAGAATTTCAAAATGAAACCATAGCAGAGTCTTAATGCAACAGACAGCGATGATTTCTTGACTGAACTCCACGTTTTGAACGAGTCATTTTAACGATTCAATGAACAATCACTTGTTTCTTTCCCGAATGAATCAGCCGTTTGAACAAATCGGTTGAATGAATGAATCCCTCAACTCCATATAGACAGTATGCTCAACTCGCTTACGGTATTAGGACAGTGACTTGCCGCCGCATACTGGCGGTTTTAGTTTCATATTTAAAGTACCCTTTAATTAAAACGTTAAAATTAGAAATCATTTCATTTTTAAATATTGAATATTGATTAAAAAAAAACTGTCATAGCTTTATTTATGCAATTGTAAATGGAGTGTAAATATTAATGCCACTTCTGATGCCGCTTCTGTGTGACCTCTGCACTGCAAAGATGGATTTTGATTGAATGATTTAATTTGACTGGTAACGGTGGTACTGTATAATTATTGTGTAATTAAGTATTATTGTATAAATAAGTATAATTACTGTACAATTTCATTTGAATAATTTGAATGTTAGTAGGCTATTTGACATAAAAGGTGATGCATAACTCTAAATAAGTTTAGAAAAAATGTCCACATAGGTGAAAATGCCCCTGGAAATCAATTTAAGGTGGCAAATATTGCACATTAATTAATCATTTCTGTCACTACTGTGAACTGACCACTGCATAGAATATGAAAAATATGAATATCTTCATGAGTCTGCTGTCAACAACAGGCCTAAACCAGCCAATGCACCAGCACAAAAACACAATCAGTAAAATATCATCTAATTATTATCAACAAAACGTTTAAAATATCGAGATATATTTTTGTCAATATTGCACACCCCTAATGTACGGTATTAATTCTGATTTCTTCAGGTCTTAAAAAGGTCTTAAAAAGCCTTAAATTTGACTTTAAAAAGTGTGCAGGAACCCTGTAAAGACAAGAGTCACACATGGGCCATAACCGGCCCTGAATTGGACCAAAACAGGCTTTATTATTGGTACCAAGTCTCAGCCATAAGTTAACCATATCAACACCAGAAGCCCCAAAACTGAGCCATTACCCTTACCCAGCCTAATCTTATCCAAACCATATGAACAAATAAGTCACAGGAAAATTCAATTCTCAAAATTGTTTTATTTAACAATAATGCACAAGCCAAAAATAAATTTTTAAATTACATCTAGAATTGTGTAACTGTGTGAAAGCTATTTTTTTTAGTACATTCAAAGCGCAACATCTTATTACCTCAAAAAAGTGCATTTAATTTCAAAATGTTCTGGTCTGTCTTAAAGGAACACTCCACCGTTTTTTCATATTCAACTATGTTATTCCCTTAACTAAGAGTTGATAAATACCTTTCTCCTCTCAGTGTGGCACTCAATCGCTCTGGCATGAAGCTTTTCTGAGCGGGTAAAATGGATAACTTTAATGTATGCCGGAATAGCACTTGGACTCGCCGCAGTAATATAACTATATCATCGGGAGAGGGGGAGAGGATTTTTCAGGAGTGATGATATTACTGCGCCGAGTCGAAGTGCTATCAAGTGCTATTCCGCCATACATTATAGTTATAACATGGTTTAATGGTCTGTTTAATATATTAATGGTCTGTTTAATAAAAAAAAAATAGTTTAATATGAAAAAACGGTGGAGTGTTCCTTTAAATACGTGTTCGTCTTTCTGCATCAAGCCTCTTATCTTGAATTATCTAGTCAAGCTGCTAGCGTGTGATAGTCACTGATTTATCATGCAGCTCAAAGAATCTTGGGTAGAATCTCTCTAGAATTTGTTCTGATCAATCAACACAGTTTCACTGATGATCCATAATAAACCCTAAACCCAGGATAGAGTGTGTGTGTGAATGTGGTCTGGACTGTGTGTATGAGGCTCAGTGTGTCAGAGACGCTGTAGAAGGACAGAGTTCCTGCACTGTGATCCACATACACTCCTATTCTCCTGCTGATGGGCTTTACAGTGAGTTTAGTCTCTATGTTATTGTGTCTGAATGAGTAACTGGAGGAAGAGCAGATCAAACTCCAGGACTGATCATTACGTCCAAACACACACTCATTACCCGATCCCTTCCTGCTGATGCTCTTATATGACACTGATATAAACACATTATTCCCACTCCACTCAATCTCCCAGTAACAGCGTCCACACACACTCTCTCTACACAACACCTGAGGATACACATCAAATCTGTCTGGATGATCAGGATACGGCTGCTCTGTGTTAGTGTTAGTAATCACTCTGTTAGTAATCACAGACAGACGGAGGTGTTTATGTACTGTGTTCTGATCCAGATTGAGCTGATGGGAATCTGATGGAGATAAAACATATCAGAATCAGGAATTATAAATCTGATCTTTTAATGTACATTGTAAAAAAATACTTTTGGTGCTTGTTAAACAATTAAAATGAGTTAAAACCACACAATTTCTGAACATTTTGTCTTAACCTAATTTTATTGTGTAAAATCCACTTTAATATGTAAAACTGAAATTTACTTAATCCATTTGAACTATCTGAATAATTAGTGTTGAATTAAGTTAAACTGGGCAGTGGATTTTTTGTTCCCAGCATGCTTTGCATATGTCTTGATCAGGAGAGTAAATGTTGAAATTAAGTGCTATTTTATGTGTTTTTGAGGGAAATGCATGTTAGTGTTTAATGTTCGGTTATGTTTGACATATTTTCACCTTCTACAGGAAGAACATGAACACACTCAGTTTTCACACTGAGTTTTTCTGCTTGTTTTCTTAGTGACTTACATTGTAGGAAGTCGTTCCTGGTCTTGGGAACAATGTTGGTGAAAGTAACTGTGGAAATCAACAGACATGAAGAGTGTGATTATCATGTCAAGAGAAAATGATCCTTGCATCTGTTCCTAAGACATTTATAATATGATCTTCTACATGATATGAGATGATGGAGGACCATTTCTGAGAGCAGAATCTCCAGGACTTTACCTCTGTTAGAGATCTTCTTCAGCTCCTCTTTGCAGAAATCCTCCAGTTTGTCTCTCAGCCGAAGGACAGATTCTCTCACGCCATCAAAAGAGAAGAGAGGACTGAAGGGATTGTCATTTACATCTGTAGATTCAGGAGGAGCTGAGAGAGACTGGAAACTCTACAGAAAACAGAAATCAAAGCTCATCACTTCACCTCCACACTTCAGCCAATAACCTGCTCTACTGTCAGATTTGTGCAGCTCTTATTGATCTTTAGTAACTCCTCAATCCTACAAATTATAGCATTTGCCATTTACTCTATATGTGAACTTTCTTGGAAACCATTTGGATGATAAATCATCTACCAATAAATGTAACAGATCAAGCACATCAGTGGTGTCACATTCATGGTTGTTTCTAGACACAGGTGGAATAGTTAACACGGTAACATAATGACACTGCATTTTAGCAGAAAATCACCATCTGCTAAGAACATTTAAGCATAAGACACATATTAGCATAAGAAAGATATAATTTGTAAACGTTATTAGAAAGACTGCGATCATGAATCCAAATATTTAATGTGTATTGAAATTATATATTAAAAAAGAATTATGACAGCAACAGCAAAATACCATATTGGGTTGGTTATAAGCACATTTTTTAAAAATATTGTTATGTTATAACCACATTTTTAAAAGAATTGTTGTGTTCTCTGCTTTACATGGCTCGCTGCAATCACACCGGACCACGCAGTCCAGTCTGAGGGGTTCTTAATCTACCGCGCAGATCGAACAAGCACTTCTGGGAAAAAAAGAGGAGGAGGAGTATGCTTTCTCGTAAACAACACATGGTGTACGAATGTGGAAGTCATGTCAGAGAAATGCATGCCGCACATTGAATACCTTCTGATAAAATGCAGACCATACTATCTGCCAAGGGAGTTCCCTTCTGTGATTATGGCAGTGTATATTCCCCCTCAAGGGAACGCACACAGCGCTCTAAACGAACTGTACCATGTTATCTCCGAATATGAGAACAGGCACCCAATGGTCTGTTTATCATTGACGAGGATTTTAATCAAGGCACTTTTTAGGAATATTTACCCAAAATATCATCAGCACGTCTTGTGTCCCACTAGAGGCCGAAACACTCTTGACCACTGTTACACTTCACACAAAGAAGCCTATCGTTCCCTACCGCGACCTCATCTCGGACAATCAGATCATGTCTCGATTCTATTACTCCCAATTTACAAACAGAAACTACAGTAAAGCGAGAGTAGCCTGTGCTGCGTACAGTACAGTGCTGGACCTCAGAGGCTTGACAAACTGAACATGTTCTATGCATGTTTCAAGCTCGTAAAAAAAGACCCTCCAATGCGAGCTCCCGCAGCATTGCATGACTCCAGTTTTACCGTCTCTGAGGCAGATATGAGACAAACTTTTAACCTTGTCAACACTCCCAAAACTGCTGGTCCAGATGGAATTTCAGGACGCGCTTTAAAAACGTGTAGTGGGCAACTGGCTGCTGTGTTTACAGACATTTTTAATGTCTCTTTAAAGAGCTCAACTGTACCAACATGCTTTAAAAGTACCACCATTATTACTGTACCAAAGGGTGACAAAGTGAGTTGTCTCAATGACAATCGCCCTGTGGCATTAACCCTCTGAGGTCGGCTATCGCGCCGGCGCGATAGTCTCGCTTTTTTCTTATCAGTGCAAAAGAAACATCTCGGTTACGGATGTAACCCTCGTTCCCTGAGTAGGGAACGGAGACGTTCCGTCGGATGACGACGAATGGGGGTTTCGCTTAGAAAGCCAATCGACTTCGAGTACTACAAAACGAGCCAATGGCAAAGAAATGCCATGGGTCTGCGGAATTTGCATAGCGTAACTCCGCCTCACCTCGTGGGTATTTAAGGAGCACGCTCATAGCAAATAGGCATGTTTTTCTCGCTGAGGAGCCAAGACTGAGCTCAGGCGATCCCCGCGGTACAGCGAAAAGTGGCAGGAAGACGGAACGTCTCCGTTCCCTACTCAGGGAACGAGGGTTACATCCGTAACCGAGACGTTCCCTTTCGTTGTCACTCCGAGTTCCGTCGGATGACGACGAATGGGGATACCAGTCTAATCACGCCACCTTCTCAGCTGTCTTCCAGTGCCCTGCGTAATCTGAGATCCCTGTCGTGAGATAGCACGGACGAAGGACTCCTATTAGCACAGGAATACCAAGGTACACTGGGGAGCATATCCCAAGGTCTTTAAGGGAAGTATGCAATTACTGCCAACCCAGAGGGGGGGACTTAGAGAATACACATATGACCCGAGGGATGCATATGGGGAATCACTGGGGTGTCCAGCCGCAGGTGGAATATTTCAACCCCAGGGGTGGCAAGGTGGCTTGCCAAGGGAAAGACACATGCTCAAAGAGGCTTACAGTGGAAATACACATGTGGGGGTAGCTCAGAGGAGGTACCATGCACACGGGAGGCACCTAGCCGACGCGCAGGCAAAAGACACTGGCGCCAGCATCAGGAGTGCTGGAGGAACTCAGGGCTTTCGGGGAAGCTCACCTGAGGAGAATATCGCACGTATCCAGTCCGTGGAGTGGAATGGCGAGCAAGCGAAGACACCTAACGGGTCCCATGATAGCTTGAAAAATACAGTACATGGGAGGAGACTGGCTCCACTCGGAGATTGTAAAATCTGGCGAATGTGTTAGGTGTCGCCCAGCCTGCAGCTCTGCAGATGTCTGTTAGCGAGGCGCCATGCGCTAAAGCCCAAGAGGATGCCACACTCCGGGTGGAGTGGGCGGTCACACCAAGGGGGCACGGTCGACCTTGCTGCTGGTATGCCAAAGCAATGGCGTCCACTATCCAGTGAGACAACCTTTGTTTGGAGAGAGCCTTTCCCTTCAGCTTCCCACCATAACAGACAAAGAGCTGGTCTGAGGTCCTGAAACACTGCGTTCTGTCTACATAGATGCGGAGAGCACGTACTGGACAGAGCAGTGCCAAGGCTGGGTCTGCCTCCTCCGGGGGCAGCGCTTGCAGGTTCACCACCTGGTCCCGAAAGGGAGTGGTAGGAACCTTGGGCACATATCCAGGCCGGGGTCTCAGGATCACGTGAGAGTCACCCGGCCCGAATTCCAAGCACGCTTCGTCAACGGAGAATGCGTGCAGGTCCCCTACCCTCTTGATGGAGGCCAACGCAGTCAGGAGCGCTGTCTTCATTGACAGGAAGTTAAGCTCGACTGACTGCAAAGGCTCAAAGGGAGCGCTGCGCAGGGCAGTTAAGACCACTGCGAGGTCCCAAGAGGGTACGAGAGGAGGGCGAGGAGGATTCAGTCTCCTCGCTCCCCTCAGGAACCTGATGATCAGGTCATGCTTCCCCACGGACTTACCTTCTATCGGGTCATGATGTGCGGCAATAGCGGCAACATAGACCTTGAGGGTGGAGGGAGACAGCCTTCGCTCCAACGCCTCTTGAAGAAAGGAAAGCAGGACACTGACCGGACATCTCCGGGGGTCTTCTCGGTGAGAAGAGCACCAGTTGACGAAGAGGTTCCACTTCAACGCATAGACGTGTCTCGTGGACGACGCTCTAGCGGAAGTGATGGTAGCCACCACCGCTGGTGGTAGGGTACTCAAACCTGCCTCGTCCCGTCCAGGAGCCACACGTGGAGGTTCCAAAGATCGGGACGAGGGTGCCATAGGGTGCCCCGTCCCTGAGAAAGGAGGTCCTTCCTCAGAGGAATCGGCCAAGGAGGTGCTGTCGCGAGGAGTACAAGTTCGGGGAACCAGGTCCTGGCGGGCCAGTACGGCGCGACCAAAATGACCTGCTCCTCGTCCTCCCTGACCTTGCGCAGGGTCTGCGCGAGAAGGCTCACTGGGGGAAACGCATATTTGCGGCCCTGCGGCCAGCTGTGCGCCAGAGCATCCGTGCCGAGCGTGCCCTCGGTCAGGGAATAATACTGGGCGCAATGGGTCGAGTCGTGAGAGGCAAACAGATCTATCTGTGCGTCCCCGAACTGGTCCCAAATCAGCTGGACCGACTGGGGATGGAGTCGCCATTCTCCAGGGAGGGGCTGAAACCGTGAGAGCTCGTCGGCTGCACAGTTCAGGGCTCCGGGGATATAAATGGCACGAAGCGACCTCAGATGCTTCTGACTCCATAAGAGGAGGTGGCGGGCGAGTTGCGACATACGGCGGGAGCGCAGACCACCTTGACGGTTGATGTATGCTACGGTCGCGGTATTGTCTGAACGGACTAGTACATGCTGGCCCCTGAGCACGGCTCGGAAGCGGCGCAAGGCGAGCTGTACAGCCAGCAACTCGAGGCAATTGATGTGCCATAAGCGGTGGGGTCCTGTCCAGGAGCCCGCGGCAGCACGTCCATTGCACATGGCACCCCAGCCCATGGTAGAGGCATCTGTCGTTACGACAATATGCCGGGAAGCTCGTTCCAGGGGCACTCCGGCCCGTAGGAAACTGAGGTTCGACCACGGGGTGAAGGTCTGACGGCAGGTCGGAGTAACTGGTACTCGGAGAGTGCCGTGTTGCCATGCCCACCTCGGGACTCGGTCGCGAAGCCAAAGCTGAAGCGGTCTCATATGAAGTAATCCGAGCGGCGTTGCCATGGCTGCGGATGCCATATGCCCCAGGAGCCTCTGAAAAAGTTTCAGTGGAACCGCACTCTTGCCCTCGAACTGTGTCAGGCAAGTCAGCAGTGACTGCGCGCGCTCGCTCGTAAGCTGCGCGGACATGGCGACCGAGTCAATCTCCATACCGAGAAAAGAGATCCTCTGCACGGGGCAAAGTTTGCTCTTCTCCCAGTTGACCCGAAGGCCCAGACGAGCTATATGGCGGAGTACCAAGTCCCTGTGTTCGCAAAGCTGAACTCGAGAGTGAGCTAGAATCAGCCAGTCGTCGATATAGTTCAGGATGCGAACCCCGTGTTCCCGGAGGGGAACAAGGGCTGCCTCGACGACCTTCGTAAAGACGCGAGGAGACAGGGCTAGCCCGAATGGGAGAACTGCGTACTGATATGCCTGCCCCTCGAAAGCAAACCACAGGAACGGTCTGTGTCGAGGGAGGATGGAGACATGAAAGTAGGCGTCCTTCAGGTCGATCGCTGCAAACCAATCCTGGTGCCGCACACATTCGAAAACGCGTTTGGCGGTGAGCATCTTGAACGGCAGCCTGTGAAGGGAGCGGTTCAGAACGCGCAGGTCCAGGATTGGCCGTAACCCACCGGTTTTCTTCGGGACAATGAAATACGGGCTGTAGAAGCCGGTCTTCATTTCGGCTGGAGGGACAGTCTCGATCGCACCCTTCGCCAGCAAGGTTGCAACCTCCGCTCTCATGATAGGGGCATTGCCACCGACCATAGTGGAGCGGACTCCCCTGAAGCGGGGAGGAGACTGCGCGAACTGAATCGCGTAGCCGAGCCTGATCGTTCGTGTGACCCAGCGGGACAGGTTGGGAAGCTCTAGCCAGGCTCCCAACGACTGAACCAGCGGGGTCACGCGAACTACAGACTTCCCGTCAGTGGGGCAGCGAGGCGGTATGGCTGACCCAGACATGGACGGCATAGCGGCCCGGTGTGGGGGTGCAGCCATGGACCGCGTCCTGACAGAGCAGACCAGGGAAGGACGAACGTTCCACGGGGGTCTGCTCTGCCAGGGGTCTGGCGTCAGAGGAGGATGAGAGTGGTACGGTCCGGGGACGGCGCGCACTGTCATCCGGCTCTGGGACAGAGGAGGACGAGGGGTGCACGGCCCGGGGGCGGCGCACCGTGTCGTCCGAGAACTCTGTGTGCTCAGAAACGGGAGAGTCAGTTCTTTCTGATTAATAAGGATTCTTCCCCGGCCCTCCACCAGGGAAAGGAGTGGCCCTGCTACCAGCTCCTGGAAAGAACTGAGTCCCATCTCTGAGGAGCCCATCTCAAGAGTGCCGCTTAACCCGGCGTATAGCGGGGGGCGGGGCTGGAGAGGGCTGTGGCGTCCCCCTGCGGCTTCCAGAGCCAGCCCGGGTGAACGGGCGGGGTGGGAGCCGCAGGAGGGCGCCTTCGGCGGTGGGCAGACTGAGGGATCAGCTCGGACGGCGGGGCCGTCGGGGCAGAATAAGCCTCAGTCTGCTCGTGGGCGGTTGAGAACTGTTGGGCAAAGCCCTCAACCGCACCGCCGAAGAGGCCGACCTGGGATATGGGGGTGTCAAGCAGATGGGTCCGCCCGACATCCTGCACATCGGACAGGTTCAGCCACAGAATGGTGTACATCACCTGACCCAGGGAACGTACGGCCACTTTCGTCGCTCGGAGAGCAAGGTCAGTGGCGGCGCGCAGCTCATTGAAGAGCCCTGGGTCAGTCCCGCCCTCGTGCATGTCCGTGAGCATCTGGGTCTGGTAGACCAGCAGAATGGCCATGGCATGCAGTGAGGCGGCTGCCTGTCCTGTAGCGCTATAGGAATTCGCCACAAGTGTAGACGAAAAACTACAGGCTTAGGACGGGTGCTTAGGATCGCGCCGAGAGGAAGCACTCTGAGGACACAGTAGCATCGCAACAGAGCGTTCAACCGGGGGACCCCAGTGTACCCATGGGCAGCGGCCCCGTCGAGGGAAGGAAGGGCGAAGGAGATCAACGAGGGATCGCTGGAAGACATGGGGGTCTTCGAGGATTTCGAGATATCCTAATGCACATCCGGGAAAAAAGGTATTGGAGTGGACGCTGACAGGAGTCAGCGGCCACACCCAAAAACCAATCGCCCGGGAAAGCATGGCCGTCATCTCAGGATCTGACTCGACAAATGCCATATGCACACCCGAAAGTGGCAGCACTGTCAAATCTTCACTTCCTGAAAATTCTGGCCCACCCTGTGATGCTGCGATGGACAACAGATCCGATTCTGGAGCGTCAAGGGAAACCCGCGGGGCATCCGAAAATAGACCCGGGGAATCCCCTGAACACTCGCGGGTTGCGTCACTGAAGAGGGGGGCGTGGTCCACGGACAAACAGTCGGCGGATTTGTTCCACACACACACCCTCAGGTCACCCTGGCCACCAGCCGAAGTAGCACCTCACGTGGAGAGTGTTAGATCGGGGTGTGGATGAGGGGACTCTCTCTCTAACGAGATCATTGAGTCTCGACCGTAATGACGCGATGATCACGTTCCCGCGGGGAGAACGTGAGTCATCCACAAACGCTGCTGTAGCGTGATGAAGCCCAAGCACGCAGAGCAGAGAATGTGCCCATCAAAATCGGAAATGAGTCGACCGCAACCAGAAATGCACGGGCGAGCCGTCTTTAAAAAGACGTGCCGCGTGCGAGCTCTTTTGTGAGAGGAGGAAGAAACTCCGCGATGTTGAAGCGAGCAGGGAGAAACACACTCATTGGCAGATCACTGCACAGATCAGCAGGCAATGTGAACTCGCTGCAGATCGCCGTCACACCAACACCGGAGAGAGTGGCTCGTCTCGTAGAGTGAAGTCAGAAATGGCTGTGGAGCGAAGAGATACTCTTGGCTCCGAAGCGAAAACATGCCTATTTGCTATGAGCGTGCTCCTTAAATACCCACGAGGTGAGGCGGAGTTACGCTATGCAAATTCCGCAGACCCATGGCATTTCTTTGCCATTGGCTCGTTTTGTAGTACTCGAAGTCGATTGGCTTTCTAAGCGAAACCCCCATTCGTCGTCATCCGACGGAACTCGGAGTGACAACGAAAGGGAACTCAAAATACTCTGTTGATTTTGATCTTACATATTAAGTGTTGTACATCATTAGATCCTGATAAGTGTCTATTTTTTTTGTGGATACTCACAATAAAAACAAAGTGTTGTGCTTTTCGCCAAATAAAGAAAAACAAACATGATGCGCGTTCTGCCTTCTCTCTGTCAGTGAAGTCCATTCTGAAACGCGTCCTAAGATTAACTGTAATTCCGCGAATACTTGTCATACAGGCACGAGTGTTTTTCCATAATGAAGCTTGAACTCTCTTCTTTTAAATGAATGAATTTATATAAAAAAACAAATATTCTCAGCTTATGTAATCTGTATGAAAAGAGAGAGATGTCAGTATTTTTCTTTCCAGCTCATTACACCTAATTACGCGTTAATGTGCCACGCCCACGGAGAGCGCGCGCTATTCAAACGCAAATGATCTTAGACAAGCCGTTCAAACATGCCAACGCCCACCAGCTGGATTATAAAACACATCGTGTTTAGTAAGTATCTTGTACAGCTGTGTACACAGCGTATCCTTTCGCTGTGAGGAATAATACTATCTAACCCTGGAAAATGTACCAGAAGTGCTGGTAGTTTCATTTCGAGGAGCAACGGATCCAGCTGATGTAGTAAGTCATTTATTCTAGTGCTTTGTTCTAATCGTGATATTGAATTTGTCGGACTGTAAACCGCAAAAAGACTGTTTAAATATGAATTGCGTGTCTGTGTGTAGGCTAAATGATGAGTGAACGGCAAAGGCGCGCGCGCTTTGTTTACTACAGTTATACAGCGCGTGTCTGTGCCTTGTTCATTCACTCTCGCACCTACATTAGTAAACGTTATGTTTACATGAACAACACATACAAACTATATTGCTATAGCCTACTAAGATGAGTAAAAATAGACTGAAATATGTTGAAATAAAATGTCTGTATAAGCAACAAGCTGCAAATTCACATGTATATACTAATATATCATACACAATATATTACAGACTAAATATGAATGTTTAGACACGATTTTGTGATTAGTTTTGGATAGATTATAAAGTTTTGACTGTAAAAAAAGACTACTGTCACATTAAATAGGTACGCTTTTGTTCACCAATTTCTGATCATAGTTAAATATACTATAGTATGATGTTTTGTCAAAAATAAAGTAGGTATATTGAATTATCAACTGAGATGTTATTATAGTGTTTGTTCCAATATTCAAACTAATGAATCCTTACCTTTTTTTAATACGTATGATCAGGGCCTGAAGTTAACTTTTTTTGCCACCAGCCACTGTGGCAGGTGGATATCAAAATTCACCTGCCACAGAGACTTTTTACCAGCCTTTTTTTTTTTGTTGCCTCATAGCCTAAAGGTGAAAAAACGGGAATTTCACAATATTGTTCTTTAACTTGTACACATTTAAGTGCTGTCAAGTTATTAACGAAATCAATATAAGTAATAATAACTCTTAGAATATACATTTAAAAAAATATTTTTATTCATTGATTTTGACACACACACGCACAACAGATCTATAGACCTACCGCAGCTCGTATGTAAACAAATCACCCGCGGCTGTGTTGATGGCTGATTTAGTCACGTAGACAGCTAGGTCCTGACAGCTTTTAGTTACAGCGTTCAGGAACCGTTAAGCAGAACTAAATTAATATTATTACTGGTAAAGTTACCGGGTACCGGACATTTTCTCACCGGTTCCCAACTCCCAACATGTACTACAGTTGCACACGCACACATCTGTGCAACTGTCATTGTTCTGGAGCCTACGTCAGCGTTACATTATCTCATCCCATCTCACCAACAGTTTAATACTCGCACATCCAAACGTAGTCAGAAAAGGGCCTCATCTTCTTTCTGATCGCATGAACGTTACAAAACAACAGTCGTTGCCATAAATCAGCCGCTCACGAACCTTGCCGTTGTCGCCAATTGCCCACTTTGTATTAAAATGACTTCTTTTACTTTTCTTTGACTCATCCCCATCTTTTTGTTGGTTGTTTGTTTCAGCTGGCCTTTTTACCCCAGTAATGTGCCGCCACATTATAGCTAAGGTCCAACGCAATGAAAATGAAAACGTAAAAAAAAAACCCTAATGAATCACTCAATTCTCATTGGCTACCTGCCAATGTGGCAGGTAGATTGACAGTGTTACCCGCCAATAGCAAAATTCACCCGCATTTGGCAGGTGGTCGGGTGTTAATTTCAGGCCCTGCGTATGATAAAATGTATACTTTTTACAAAGAAATACTCTTGAAATATTGTTAAAATTGTAATTGTTGTTGTAATTGTAACCTATTTGTAATTGGTTACAATTTCTAATTGTAAAATATGTATAGGCTATATAGATCATTTCTTTTGTCCTTGCATTCTTTGGGATCCTGTGACACACCTGTGTGAAAGGGCTAATTAATATGCAGCTCATTATGCGGCACATTATCCGGCCTTTGTCTTCTCAGGTGTGAACACGCCTCCACGCATATTGCCTTTCCAAACCAAAGGTCTCTAATAAAATTTAAATCAGTGTATGTGTTTGTATAAATGATTAGGCAGGATGATTTTCAGATAATTTTGAAGCAAAAATTCTAGGCAACAACACTCATTAGTCAAAAGTCTTGTGGACACATATTTAGTATGTGTTTTGTGGCCTTATTTCAGACACTTTAAGTTTTAGTTTTTTCAATAACCATGCATAAGCAATATTCTCTCAAAAATACAAACATGTTTCATAATTGTTGCTCAGAAATTCCGGTAGCCCAGTTTGTGCTATATTGAGTGAATTTACACCTTTGCCATTAACATGTTTATAAATAACTGAAAAAAGCACAAATGTCAGAGCATGTCAGAACACCTCAAGGACCCCAAAAACCCTTAGACCTCAGAGGGTTAACTCCTATTGTAATGAAATGTTTTGAGAGGCTGGTGCAGCAACGCATAAAGAACATCATCCCATATACTATAGATCCACTGCAGTTTGCCTACTGTCACAATAGATCGACGGAGGATGCAATTTCACACATGCTAGGTTCTCACACATAGCTCTATGTTTAATACGGTAATTCCAACCAAGCTGATCTACAAGCTGCTAGATCTGGGACTAAGTGCCACCTTGTGCAATTGGATCTTGGATTTTATCACCAACAGACCCCAGTGCGTGGCAGTAAAGCTTCTTCCGCACTGATCCTCAACACTGGCACTCCACAGGGAAGCGTTTTGAGCCCGGTACTGTATTCCTTGTTCACACAGGATTGTGTGGCCGTTCTCAACTCATTATTATGTTTCCTGGCGATACCACCATTGTGGGTCTAATCACCAACGATAATGAGGCGATATATAGAGAGGAGAGGCTCTTGGGGCAATGGTGCCAGAACAACAACCTTTCTCTTAATGTCAGTAAAACTAAGGAGATGGTGATCTACTTCAGGAATCAGGATATGGTACATGCACCCATTTATATCAGAATAGACAATGTAGAGAGAGTCAACAGCTTTAGATTTTTAGGGGTCATTCTCAATTCTAAACTCACATGGACTGAGCACACATCATCTATTATAAAAAAGGCTCAGCAACGCCTTTATTTCCTTAGGGGTCTGAAGAAAGCCAGGATGTCCACTACATTCCTCACCACTTTTTACAGGAGCGCAGTGGAGTCTGTTCTTACAGGGAGTATTATATCCTGGTATGGTAGCTGCTCCGCATTTGAACGGAAAGTCCTACAAAGGGTTGTAAAACCGCTCAGAATATAATCGGCAAACAACTACCAGCAGTTGGGGACATCTACATTACACGCAGCCTCAAGAAGACAAAGCTTATCATCTTATCATGCTTATCAAAGCATATATTTTCTCCCCTCTGGTAAAAGACTCTTTGTAGAGCCTTTTTTAAAAATAAAAGGATTATTTGTACACGCACAACAAGATTCAGGAATAGTTTTTACCCCAATGCTTTAAGATTGCTCAGCACTAATGTTTAATCAACATTAATGTCTAACACTTATGTTAGTATAAGGTAAGAATACTGGACACTCATGAGAGCAAAAATGTCAATTTATTGTTTTATGTCACTTATTGTCTTATTATTTTTGTAACTGATTATCTTATTGTCATATGATTTGATTGATTGATTGATTGATTAATACTTTATTTATCCCGAGGGAAATTTAGGTATCCAGTAGCATACAAAGACAAAAACATACATAGAAATATACATACATTAAAACCTATAAAATAGAATTAAAATACAATATAATATAATATAATTACCTTATAACACAGTAGCCACAGTAAGCAGTGCAAAAACAGTAAATAGTGCTAATGGAGTGGAGATGTAGGTAAACCATACAGATACAGATGGAAGTACAAGAAGTACAGCAGGAGGTAGAAAAATTGTCCAATTATCTATTATCCTCCCTGTTGTACAGTCTGGTGGCCAGTGGGACAAAAGAGTTTTTAAGTCTGTTGGTGGAGCTGGGCTGAGACAGCAGTCTGCCACTGAACACACTCCTCTGCCTGGCGAAGGTGTTGTACATAGGGTGGTTGGCATGGTCCAGTATGGACAGCAGTTTGTCCAGGGTCCTTTTTTCTGCCACTATCGCCAGAGAGTCCAGCTCTGAGCCTACTACTGAGCCAGCTCTCCTTACCAGTCTTTCCAGTCGACTGACGTCTCTCTTCTTGCTGTTTCCTCCCCAACAAACTACAGCATAAAAGAGGACGCTGGCCACCATAGACTGGTAGAACATCAGCAGGAGTTTTTTGCAGATGTTAAAAGACCTCAGCCTTCTCAAGAAGTACAGACGACTCTGCCCTTTCCTGAGCAGAGTGTCCATATTTGCTGTCCAGTCCAGCTTGTCATCCATTTGCAGCCCCAGATATTTGTAGGTCCTGACCACCTCTACATCAACCCCATCGATGGACACAGGCTGTAGATGTGGTTTCTTCCTTCTGAAATCCACCACTATCTCCTTTGTTTTGGAGGGGTTTAGCTGTAGATGGTTGATCCTGCACCACCTCACGAAGTCCTCAACCAGGCTCCTGTACTCCCCCTCCTGTCCATCCTTAATACAGCCAACTATCGCAGTGTCATCTGAGTATTTCTGTACGTGGCAGAGCCCGGAGTTGTATTGAAAGTCAGATGTGTACAAAGTGAAGAGGACAGGAGAGAGCACGGTCCCCTGTGGCACTCCAGTACTACTGACCACAGTGTCTTATGTCCAGCCCTTCAGTCTGACGTACTGTGGTCTGTCTGTGAGGTAGTCCGTAATCCATGTCACCAGGAGTGGATCCACCCTCATCTCTATCAGCTTGTCACTCAACAGGAGCGGCCGTATGGTATCAAAGGCGCTGGAGAAATCAAAAAACGATATTCTCACAGCTCCCTTCTCCTTGTCCAGATGTGAGTAGGCCCTGTTAAGCAGATAGAGGATGGCGTCTTCCACCCCCATCCTGGTATCCAAACTGCAGTGGATCTTGCGCGTGGTGAACCTGGGGCCTGAGGACACGGAGCAGCAGCCGTTCGAAGGTCTTCATGAGGTGTGATGTCAGTGCGACTGGTCTATAGTCGCCCGGCTCCCTGGGTGTTTTTTTCTTGGGAATCGGGATGAGACATGAGGTCTTCCAGAGCACTGGGACCCTCCCCAGCTGCAGGCTCAGGTTAACCTGTTAAGCTGCAACCCCATTTTTGAAAAATCCCCAGATATGGCATACCCAAACTGAAACAGATACAGTTCATGAACCCTTTGTACTAAAAGCACAAGTAAGATCTCATTTGAAAGCTGACACCTGGAAGTTTATTGTAAATGTAGAATTAATTATTGTCATAATAAAAAAAGTTATAAATAGCTTCAAAGTTTTGTAAAGTTATTATACATTTATTTTTATAAAACATCTTCATGAAAATAAAATTGAAGTTGGCATTGTATCAATCTAGAAATACACTGCAGCTAAAGCCACATGTCTGACCATGTTATATTTAAAATCTGAAGATGATAAGTCTAAAACTCTGTATTTAGTTCAATGTTTTTCAAGATCATGTCATTTGACTTTATTTTGATTAGAATCTAAAATGCAAACTGGTGTTTATTGTCATCTTATAAGCATCTATTCAGTGCCTCTATTGTTTTTGTGGTGCAAAACGAGCCCCATTCAGTCTCAGGGTGTACTCACACTAGCCAGTTTGAACCGTGCCCGAGTGCGTTTGACCACCAAAGCGCGGTTCGTTTGACTAGTGTGAGTGCTCCGAACCGTGCCCGGGCGCGGCTCGATTAGCCGGCCCTGGCCCGCACGGTTCAGTTGGACTCGGGCGCGGTTCACATGCAGTGTGAGCGCTAACCGTGCTGGAGCACGGAACAGGACGCGTGACGTCATGGTTCTGCACTTCAGCTGGAACCTTGCAAACCTCCTCATACGAGCAGCACGATTACGTGAAAATTTTCGCGCCACTAAGGCGACACATCTGTTTAACAACAGGCCGTGAGAGGGCTGTGGACCACCGTGGACCAAACGACACAAAATTATCCACAAAGAAAACAGAGCGATGGACTCCATTGTGTTCAGAGAGCTCCGCTCTTGTTTATCCCGAAACCGTCGCACCATAATGACGTAAGCGTGCTCCGGCACGAATGCTGAAACCCTATGTGAGTGCAGGCCAGAGGGGGAGTGGAGAGGGGGGACAATCGTACTCGGGCCCGGTTCATGGCAACCGTGCCTAGTGTGAGTACACCCTCAGTCTCCCCTGCACATATTCACACCTCTCCAGCCTGGTTATGGATCTAAATATGCTTTTCTTTTGTCTGCATTATAATCACTAACGACTAGCAATTCACACTGTTTCAATCCCTTTTTCTTTTATCAAAGTTCTCACTTCACAGTGAAACTGTATCAAATGCCCTTTTTGAAAAAAGAAACATTTCAGTAAGCATTCTTATTTAGAAAAAAATCATAAAAATTACAGCGAAGTTAGGTCGCAGCCTAGCAGGTGCACAGAGCTAGCTAGCATGTTAGCTTAGCACACCATCAATACACGACAATTTATGAGATTAAAATCATGTTTGTGCTCCAAACTTACTTTATAGTGCAAGTCAAGTGTTTTAAATAACTTTCTGTTTTCTGATTTGGCTTCAGATAAAAAAATCTGATAGAAAATATATTATTTTATTGTATTCTGCACATTGTGAAAGTCTATATCGATTAGCATTACATTATACATATAATCTATTATTATGAAAATACCTGACATGGCTGAAAGAACACAGGTAAATCAAATATCATTGCAATCATGTTTATTGTCTTCAAAACATCTTTATCTGCACTTTACAGCGATCTCTGATAGCTTTGTTGTGTCAGGACTTCCTGAATGTCACATGGTGATGGCTCTTCTTCATGTGTTCCATATATGGACTATTACTGTGCACACAGCGCCCTCAGACTGCCAGTATGAATTGAAAACACAGTACATCAGAGTATACAGCGCTCATAATGATTACATCGACGCATTTGGGTATAAATTCAATAAATATTATTCCTGTCTATAGAAATATGATGTAAACCTACGAGAATCTATCAATATTTCTCCAAATCTGCACATGTTTGAGCTAAAAGCCCTGAGGGACGTTGTTTTGTCAAGCGCTGTCATGACGATCGCACAGGAGTTTTTTTCTCAATGAGAGCAGCTGACGCTCATAATTCATATTAAAGGTAACGACTCATTTTGCTGCATTCCTTTGAGTAATTCAGACCAAGAATATTTAAATTCCACTACCATTTAACTTCATCACAGTGGTAGTGAAGAATTGGATATTTAAAATGGGACCACTCTACCATACATGACCTTGAGAAACACTTGAGACCAGATGTACCATTCGCACTTGCTGACATGAACCCATTTATTGTTTTTTGTTTTGTTGCATTATGTGTTCCTATGAATTTCCTTATGGCTTCAAGTTCATAAGTGTTCAGTCGTCAAGTGGCCATTAATCCTCTAGGCGCCACGGCCGAGTTTACTCGACAAGATGTGGCACTGAATAAAACGGACGATTTTGTCAAATAGGGTGTCAAATTTCGTTCGACCTCCCCTCCACTAGATGGCAGACATGTCATACTTCATCCCTGACTCAAAAAAACGTCATGCTTCTATACAAAATCTTCAAGCTAGAGCGCATTGAATCAGTGTGAACAAAAGCGGAGCTAGTGTGCGAGTGAGCCATTTTATCAGAGCGATTATTATTATTAATATTATTATCTAATGGCAACAATAAAGCTTACCCGCAGTGAAGTGTTGAGTCTTCTATTCGCGGACCCTGATTCTGAAGGGAAATATCTGCCTTCAGAAGATCAGGGTGATTCTGAAAGTGAAAGTATAGCCCTACACCAAGCACAAACGGTGAATCCTTTGCCCAATGTAGATGGTCCTTTGCCCAATGTCAGTGGTGATGTAACTTTGTCTTCTGACCATGTGCCTCTCCGCAATCACGGCGACAGTATTGTGGTGGAGACTTTGTCTAATGCCACTGGGTATGTTAGACGAGGTCGAAGTATTCATATGACAGTTAGGGGGCAATGTGGAGGTAGGGTGGGGAGTCGCAATGGCAATGACAGTAGTCCGAGCTGTGCACACTTGGCGCGCGCGCGAAGCAGATCTGGCCGCGCTGCTCGTAGCAGAAGCAGAGTCGTGTGACACGGGGCAGAGGGGCTATTATGCATAGTCTATCGCAAGCTGATGGGAATGAATATTATAATGAATAATATATATGTGCCCCATACATGGAATCAGAGTGCCTACTGTATGTAGTAAATGGAAAATCTCTACAGCAAAAGGCCAACCGCTACATGCATTCGGTTTGTTTCTACCATTTATTAGTAATGATTTACACAGTTTGTTTACTACTTACTATTTACCTGAGCATTCAGTATTGTGCAATATAGCATACAGAAGGAGGTGAGGGACATTTTTTGGGGAAAGAAGTGCTGCATTTATCATTTAAACGTGACTTTTCATGAAAATTGTATAATACAAGATTGCCGCCATCATTTGACGTCATAATATGCAAATTAAATGGGAAAATGTAATCCCTACATAAACTTTGGGTCATCCTTAATATTTCTGTAATTTACAGGAAGTCTCTATCTTTTATCACTTTTAAGATATAGCCTTTTGAAATTAAGATGTCAAAATCGAACGTTTTAGGAAAAAACCTCTGGCGCCTAAAGGGTTAAGATGCTTTTCAGGTGTACAAAGCAGTGTGGAACCAAGGAGAACCCCTTCAACCATTAAAGTCTGCCCAGAAAAACCACACTGCTGGAGGTGACAGGATTGGTCAAGAAGGGACAGATTATCGTCATGGGGAAGGTGCCACAGAATCAGAAGTTTCTCCATGAATGAATGACACGTAAACTGAACAAGATACAAAGGCCCAGATTGACTCTATGAACGTTGCTCACATTCTACGCTGGACCACAGGAAGAAAACCTGAACGCATTCATCCACCTGCTGAACTCAAGCTACAGTGGGGAGAACAAATATTTGATACACTGCTGATTTTGCAGGTTTTCACACTTACAAATCATGTAGAAGTCTGTAATTTTTTATCATAGGTACTCTTCAACTGTGAGTGACGGAATCTAAAACAAAAATCCAGAAAATCACATTATATGATTTTTAAGTAATTAATTTGCATTTTATTGCATGACATAAGTATTTGATCACCTACCAACCAGTAAGAATTCCGTCTCTCACAGACCTGTTAGTTTCTCTTTAACCCTCTGGGGTCTAAGGTGTTTTTGGGGTCCTTGAGATGTTCTGACATGCTGTGACATTTGTGTTTTTTTTCAGTTGCTTATAAACATATTAATGGCACAGGTGAAATTACACTATATTTAGCACAAACAGGGCTACGATAATATGTGAGCAACATGTATGTACATGTTTGTATATTTGAGAGAATATTGTTTATGCATGGTTATTGAAAAAACTAAAAATGAAAGTTTCTGAAATAAGGCTACAAAACACATAATAAATATGTGTCCACAAGACTTTTGACTAATGGATGTTGTTGCCTAGTGTTTTTTCTTCAAAATGATCTGAAAAACATCCTGCCTAATCATTCACATAAAACTGTGAATTGGGTTTTATTGTGAAAAACTTTTTTTTGTGAAAAAAATATGCGAATGGGCTTGAACAGTCCAAACCCCATCATAAACAGAGGCGAACCAACATTGAGTGGGGGCCCCAGGCAAAATTAATCAATGAGGCCCTTCTAAAATATTTTTTTGTAAATATATCCGTGACTGCACTGACCTTTCAACATTCAAATCACTGATAAAAACTCACCTTTTTAAAATTGCTTTTAATGTTTAGCTTAGTCCAGTGTGTTTTTTTAGTGCATTTATTTGATATTGTTCCCGATTTTTTCTTTTTCTTTTTTTCTATGTAAAGTGTCTTTGAGTACTCAGAAAAGCGCTTTCAAATAAAATGTATTATTATTATTATTATTATTATATCTTTGTTACCTAGAGATATAATTATACAACATACAAAAAGTAGTCAAAACACATCTTTCAACGTGATGACGTAGTTCCCGGCGCGTTGCAGATCAGCTCAATCCGAACAGTTGTAGTTAAAAAGTATATATTTTTTTTTTTAGAAAATGACCTATCGTTTCGCTAGATAACACCCTCTTCCTCAGATGCGATCGTACACAGACCGTTGAAGCACTTCAAAGACCTTTGAAACTGCATTGATTTGGACTTAAAAACGTTGGTTGTCATTGATATAATATATTAAGCTTTGAAAGCTTCAGTAATTTCTGTTTTTTTTAATTAATTTTCAAGTGTATTAATAATTTAGCACCTGAGCCACTTAGTAAATTTATTCAAGTACAGAACAGCAAAAGAGTTACCAGAAGCAGCACAAATCACAACTGTACAATACCATACTGTAGGACAAGCTTTGCACAGACAGCTTTTTCTATTAAGAGCTCTAGACTCTGGAATTCATTACCATCGGACATTAAGGTCATATCTGACTTGAAAAAGTTCATTTCCAGGATTAAGTCTTGGCTAAAGGCAAACCAAAACTGTAACCATTTTTAACTATTGTTTTTTTTTTTCTGGTTGTGTGTGTGTGTTTGAAGAAATGTGAATGTTTTATATTTGTATGTATCTATTTATAATGTACTTAGAAATGCCCAACCAGGGACAAGAGTTGTAAATTAGCATTAGCTACAAACTCTATATGCCGCGCATCAGTTACAGGCTTTGTATTGTGACTATGTTTGACTGTATGGTCCCTGTTAAATAAATGAATAAATAAAATAAAAAGTCCATTATTCGAAGAAAAATGCAGAAATGTTTTCCTCAAAAAAAAAAAAAATTTATCTTCCACTGAGGAAAAAAACACATGGATATCTTGGATGGCATTGGGGTAAATTAGTAGGAAAGTTTCATTTTGAGGTGAACTAACGTTAATCCTTTAACGGTAACGTTATTCTATTTCAGCCTGCATTAATACCGTCTAACACTTTACATGCTGTTGCTAAGTGCAACCCCCTAGCTAAACAGTTTTTCAGTAACATATTACGTTACTAGCAATTAATCTTAAGTGAAACTAAACTGAAATTAACAACGTGGATTGTGTGATTTGTTTTGTACATTTCTTAAAATAGCTAGCTACCATTAACAGTCACCTCTGATAACAGATCACTCGAGATAACTTCCATGTATTTTCTGTAAAGGTGCTTTAAAACGATATGTACTACTGTGAAAAATAAATGTGGATTGAACGATGAAACGATTTGTTTGCCATTAATCATCCTTAACGTAAATGTTAAGTCAATTAAGTGAACGTTAATCATCATCATCTCATTCTCCATCACTTACCGCAGTCATGTTTTCTCTTTCCCCTATCATCTTGTTTTTTTTCCGCTTCTGGCTGCCAGATGGATATGTCCTCTTCATTTTTAATACACGAATTCATGCATTTTCGGATACAGACAGTAAAAGAAAGACAGAAACGCGAGTAAGCGCTGCGACAGTTTGAAAAAGGCGCCAGAAGCAGCAAAAGCATACGCAGCCTTGCGAGAGAGGGGGGCCCACTAAGGGGGATGCGGCGGCGTCACTGCGTGTTATATTAATATGAACATTTCTGATTGTTTAAATGATCGGCCCTCGGGGGCCCCCTCGAAATGCGGGGCCCCAGGCAATTGCCTGCCTTGCCTGCCCTATTGCAGCGCCTCTGATCATGAATAATTACCTAATTAACACCTGACCCGCATAATAATGAGCCTTTCATTCAGGTGTCACACAAGGAAAAATTGAAAGGACAACATACATATACATACATACATACTGTCACGATTAGCCACGCACTTCTTGGTTTTACTGAACTACATTTCCCATCATACATCTCCCTGGACAGATTACACCATACACCTGCACTGTGCTGATTACACACACACCTGCATCTCATTCACACACACATATAAACCCCTTCCACTCACTACACCAGTGCAAAGTCTTGTATCAGCTACTGCCTACACTTCTGAGCATTCTACGTTCCATTGTTTATCCTGGTTTCCTGATCCTTGCCTGCTCTCCTGGTCTACTGAGTAATTGTCTGCTGCCTGCCCCGACCCCAGCCTGGTATCGTCTCTGAGTTTGGATTTGCCCTTCACTACAGCTATTCACTGTTTGCTCTCTGTTTGCTGTCTGTCAATAAAAGTTACTGCGAATGGATCCGCTCGATTCTGCCTCTTCGTTACACACACATACATATATATATATATATATAAAATCAAAATATAAATGAAAGTCAAAAACCCATTTTTAGTCATACCTGGAAACAAATCCTGGTCAAATAGGTTATATGGGCCATTGTATAGAATTGGTTCAAAGTTAGAGTTGGAAACATCTTGAAAATAATTTTTTTTTCCATATAAAGTATTATAAGCTTGCATTGGATAACAGTTGATTAGTTTATTTTTGACAAAACATACTATATATTTAACATATGAGCAGAAACTGTCTAACTAAAGCTTATTTGATGTCTATTTTATAGTAAAAACTTTCTAATCTATTTCATCTGTAACAGTAGGCTATGCATCTGTGCGTTCGTTCGTTCACACACCCTGACACCCGATTCATATTTAAACAAGTCTTTTTGGTTTTACAGATTCTATATCGCGATTACAACAAATCTCAGTAGTCTTACTAATGTAGGAGTGAGAGTGAATGAACGCACAGCGCGCGCGCGTCTGTGAATTCGTCCATTCATTCGCACACAGACACGCATTTAATATTTAATCAGTCTTTGTGCAGTTTACAGACACTATTCAATATCGCGATTAGAACAAAGCACTTAAGAATAAATGACTTACTACATCAGCTGAATCCGTGCTCCTCGAAATGAAACAGGTAACTGAGTTAACTTTTCCAGGAATTATTCCTCACTGCGCAGCAAGACGAGATAAAGGTTAGGGCGTTCTGATGTGGGCGTTTTCATGGCTTGCCTCAACATTAACGTTTGAATAGCGCGCGCGATCTCAGTGGGCGTGGTCACATTAACACATCATAGACTATAATTAGGTGAAAGGAAAAAGACCGACATCTCTCTCTTTTCATACAGATTACATCAACTGAGAATAGTTGCTTTTTTATATAAATTACTTCATTTAAAAGAAGAGAATTTCAGCTTCATAAAGAGAAATCTTTCGTGTCTCTGTGACAAGTATTTACTGAGTTACAGTTCATTTTTCGGACGCGTTTCAGAAAGATTTTTGCGGAGACAGAGTGAGCTGAAAGCGCACCCTGTTTATTATATTTATTTTACAAAAACACAAGGTTTTGATGTTAATAAGAGTGTACACAAAAAAAGAAGACATTTAACAGTATTGAATGATGTGTAACACTTATATGTAAGATCAAAATCAACAAAGTATTTTGACCTGCACAAGGCTGGGATGGGCTACAGGACAATAGGCAAGCAGCTTGGTGAGAAGGCAACAACAGTTAGCGCAATCATTCAGTCCCGTCTGAAGTTTGCCAATGACCATCTGGATGATCCAGAGGAGGAATGGGAGAAGGTCATGTGGTCTGATGAGACAAAAATAGAGCTTTTTGGTCTAAACTCCACACGCCGTGTTTGGAGGAAGAAGAAGGACGAGTACAACCCCAGGAACACCATCCCAACCATGAAGCATAGAGGTGGAAACATCATTCTATGGGGATGCTTTTCTGCAAAGCGTACAGGACGACTGCACTGTATTCAGGGGAGGATGGATGGGGCCATGTATCGCGAGATCTTGGCCAACAACCTCCTTCTCTCAGTAAGAGCATTGAAGATGGGTCGTGGCTGGGTCTTCCAGCATGACAACGACCCGAAACACACAGCCAGGCCCAGTGTTGCCAACTATTTTCAAAGGAAAGTAGCTAAGGCCTTCCCTAAAAGTCGCTAAATGTTGCTAGGTGACGTCATACGTCAATTAGCATATTAATGACGTCATCGCGTTGTACTTGCGTACCTCGCGATCGCAGGACAGTGCTGGCAACATTTGGAGGTTACTGAGGTTTGTCCAAAAAGTCGCTAAAATGGCGCTAGTCGCTTTTTTGAAAAAATGTCGCTAAAGGGGTCTGAAAAGTCGCTAAAAATAGCGACAAAGGCGCTAAGTTGGCAACACTGGCCAGGGCAACTAGTGGCCTAGCCAGTCTCCAGACCTGAACCCAATAGAAAATCTTTGGAGGGAGCTGAAAGTCCGTATTGCCCAGCGACAGCCCCGAAACCTGAAGGATCTGGAGAAGGTCTGTATGGAGGAGTGGGCCAAAATCCCTGCTGCCGTGTGTGCAAACCTGGTCAAGAACTACAGGAAACGTATGATCTCTGTAATTGCAAACAAAGGTTTCTGTACCAAATATTAAGTTCTGTATCAAATACTTATGTCATGCAATAAAATGCAAATGAATTACTTAAAAATCATACAATGTGATTTTCTGGATTTTTGTTTTAGATTCCGTCACTCACAGTTGAAGAGTACCTATGATAAAAATTACAGACTTCTACATGCTTTGTAAGTGGGAAAACCTGCAAAATCGGCAGTGTATCAAATACTTGTTCTCTCCACTATACACCTGGTGAGACTGGGTGTTTTGCTGGTGAACACTGCCCTCTGAAGGTTTCTACAGCTGCCAACATTGCAAAGACAATTTCTGAGCTAAATCACAAAGACTACAACAAACGTCTAACAGTGACTCCGCAGGGACTCATTTGAATTGCCCACGGCATCTCCTCGGGGTGGAGTCTCCATTCCCCAGGCCTCGGCCCCTGCCTCGACAGGATGTCTGCTCCTGGATTATGTAAGAGACCACCGATGTGTTGTCCGTGTGGACAAGCACATGGTGACCTCTCAGGTCTGGCAGGAAGTGCTTGAGAGATTGAAACACCGCCATAATTTCTAGCCAATTTATGTGTCAAGAAAGTAGATGGTCCTGCCAAAGACCTTTCGCCGAGTGACCACTCATGGCTTTCTTCCCTCGAGAAGAAAGCCAACAAGAGCAGAGCTAAAACTCTCGATAGTGCATATGTTACACGTCGGGAATTTATGAATGAACACTGTCAGCCCCAATTTACTAGAGCTGACCGTGCATGCTCCACTCCCAAACAAACAACACATGAATCGCGTGTGTCCCCACTCGTAATGAAGCGAGGGCAGGGACGAACACACGATCCAAGGCTGTTTGCTCTCCACACTTCTGTCTAATATATATATATATATATATACATATATATATATATATATATATATATATATATATATATGCTTGTGGACAAACAACAATAAATAGACAGAGACAGATTCACACAGAGCGCTTGCTGAAGGCACAGAAGCTAGCGCAGTCTGTTTTCAGGTGTGCTTTATAGTTTCCTGGTCGATGACGTCACCCGCCTATGATGTCTCGTCTCTCCATTGGACTGATTATACACCTGCTTCACGACGCATTCACGCAGGGGCGTTCCCACAGCGTCTCGACGCAGTTCGAGTCCCCTTGAAAGGGAACTGTAAGACTGGAGAAACTGGAATAACTGGAAGAGAGGGCTACTCTCTGAGAAAACAAAGGAAATTAAGATTTGAACTCTCTTGCTATATTACCATCCCCATTCGAGACACGATCACACTTGAGTTGATCACCTCACTTGCATATCATTCCCTTGCCCATTTTTACCTGAATTCATCCCAACATCTATATGGTTTAATGTGAACAATTATCAGACAGTATTATACATGTTTGGTATAATTTGAAATGTCTCAGTGCGACTGGTACAAAGGTCTCATTCCCATAGAAGTAAACCAAAAAGGTAATACGGTGTGGAGAGTTTAGAGATATCTTGTTAACTGCTGTGGGTGTGCCCCCATGTAAATCAACTTCTGTCCCCAGAAAGTCTGGGACGGTAATGAATTCAAATTCCCATTGTGAACTCATGTTTACATATGAAAACAGGTTTCTGCCTTGGTCTGAGTATTTAGCGAGATGCTGAATTATCTTTGAACTGATTATATAATTGGAATTATATATTTACCTGACATAATAAATTGATACATTTGATTTTATTCTGACTATTACTGAAATTATTAACTTTAGTAGATTACGTTATATCCATTGTTACCGCAAATCTGCGTCAGATTAGTAACGGACTGAGGTCCAGTTTTGAGTGGAGCATAGGGCACACCAACTGCGATTTTAGAGTTCCGGATAATATTTGGCACTAATTCAAGTGTACTTGGGATGTAAAGACAAAGAGGGAATTTCCTACTTAAATAGGGTGAGTCTTACCTCTATTTAATGTAGTGTTACTTTAGTTAAGTGTATGTGGGAAACCATGGCATGACCAAACCAAAGCTAAGTAGGATTACAAATTTAAGAATCTGTTTAAGATCTGCTGATATTATGTCCTTACATAACCTAACATGAAAAAACTCAAGTTTAGTAGATTTAATTAAGCATTTAAGGTTATGATGAAAAAGTCCTGTTTTCTCTATTGTAAGTTAAATGAGTCACATTACTGAGACTCTCACCCTTTGTCTTAAACAGCTTTTCTAGCCCCAGGCTCAGTCGTTGAATATTTAGGCTGATTGGATTAGCAATGCATTTGAATGACACTGTTATTCCGATGAGATCAGGACTGGGGAAATGGGCTGACTCCTGTACTTCATTTACATGCCACCACTATGTAATCCCACCCCCTTGAAATGTATATAAACTACAATGTAAGATTCCCTTAGTTCAGACTTGATGACTGCAGCTACCCGACAGCTTGTTCTCAATAAAGAATCCTGCTGAAGATACAACCAAGTCTCCTGGTCTTCGCTTCTGAGTTTCCAACAGCTACAACCAGAGAAGTAATATTGGTCGGTTTATATCTGTAGTAGTGGTCATGACCTCTGTCTAAATAAAATGTTACTTTAATTCAAGTGTATACAACCAAGGGGGCTATACAAAATATCTTAGATTGAGTTAGCGTGAATGCGACCGCCTAAGGTATTAGCCAATTACCTCTGTTTAGTGACCAAATACTGATGAGTTTGTGTCCGTGGGCCTGCATAATATTAATGGCCGGTACGAGGATCCTGTGCGAATGTGGCACCCGAATGAACGATTAATAAGAGTAAAGAGTTAAATAGATAGAACAATCAAATGATTTGCTGAACTATTAAATAAATGACCAATATTGGCAAATTGGCATTCCAACCTAAATTCGAGGCCGTAATAAAATGGAATCAAATTATTTTGCCACGCAGTCGTTGGACCGATTGGGCAGGCTTTACAAGAACAACCATCACAAAAAAAAAAAAAAAAACAGTCGTGGATCATCCAGATAACGACACACAGTATTAAGAATCAAGGGTACATAAACTTTTTGAGTCGTTTTATAAATTTAGCAATTTTTCTTGTGGACTATATGTAAAAATCCTCTATGTAAAATACACTGTATTGCCAAAAGTATTAGGACACCCCTCTAAATCATTTAATTCAGGTGTTCCAATCACTTCCATGACCACAGTTGTATAAAGTCAAGCACCTAGGCATGCAGACTGCTTCTACAAACGTGTGAAAGAATAGGTCGCTTTCAGGAGCTCAGTGAATTCAAGCGTGGTACTGTGATAGGTTGCCACCTGTGCAATAAGTCCCAAATATTCCAACTGATAGTGGTCTTATAACAAGTGGAAGCAATTGGAAACAACAGCAACTCAGCCACGAAGTGGTAGGCCACGTGGAGCGCATGCACGGGGTCAGCGCATGCTGAGGCGCTCAGTGCGCAGAAGTCACCAACTTTCTGCAGAGTCAATAGCTACAGACCTCCAAACTTCATGTGGCCTTCAGATAAGCTCAAAAATAGTGCGTATAGAGCTTCATGCAAAGCGTAGGATGGAGTGGTGTAAAGCACGCCGCCACTGGACTCTAGAGCAGTAGAGACGTGTTCTCTGAAATGACGAATCACGCTTCTCTGTCTGGAAATCCGATGGACGAGTCTGGGTTTGGCGGTTGCCAGGATAAAGGTACTTGCCTGACTGCATTTTGTCAAATGGTGGAGGGGGAATTATGGTGTGGGGTTGTTTTTCAGGGGTTGGGCATGGCCCCTTAGTTCCAGTAAAAGGAACTCTTAATGCTTCAGCATACCAAAACATTTTGGACAATTTCATGCTCCCAACTTTGTGGGATGGCCCCTTCTTTATTTACTTTACTTCTTTATCCAACATGACTGCGCACCAGTGCACAAAGCAAGGTCCATAAAGACATGGATGAGTGAGTTTTGTGTGGAGGAACTTGACTGGTCTGCACAGAGTCCGGTTCTCAACCCGATATCACCTTTGGAATGAATTAGAGGCTTTGCATCAGGGCCTTCGTCCAACATCAGTGCCTGACCTCACAAATTGGTTTCTAGAAGAATGGTAAAAAATTCCCCTAAACACACTCCTAAACCTTGTGAAAAGCCTTCCCAGAAGAATTGAAGCTGCTGTAGGATTTGCAAAGGGTTTGCCAACTCAATATTAACCCTCTGGGGACGGCAAACGCGCCAGCGCGTTTTGCTGTTTTTTTTTTCACATGGCAGCAACATAGACTTAAAATACTCCGTCATTTATGGTCATATAAATAAAATCAATACATGATTCTAAACTATAGAGGGTCTTCTTTTTTTGTGTACACTCACATTAACATCAAAACCTTGTGTTTTTTTTTTATAAATAAAATAAACAGGGTGCGCTTTCAGCTCACTCTGTCTCCGCAAAAATCTTTCTGAAACATGTCTGGAAAATGAACTAAAACTTAGCTAATACTTATCACACAAACATGAAACATACGTCTAAAGAACGCTTTAAATTTCTACTTTTAAATAAAACAATTCACATTTAAAACAAATATTCTCCTGCAATGTAATCTGTATGAAACTAAAGAGAAGTACAGTTTCTCCTGTCTCAGCTCATTATCGTTAATTTGTTCACACCCACTCGCAGAGCGCGCTATTCATAAGATAATGTGTGAGGTGATCTATGCAAAATAGATAAACGCCCCCAGGCAAATGCCATAAAAGCAGGAAGTTTCATCATAAGATTCACTCACTTTCTTGCGCGTTTGGAAGATGGCACGCTACACCGGCGCGGAAGCTCTCGTCCTGGACAGTGACGAAGAGTTCACATTTTCCTCAGAAGAAGCGGGACTCCGACGATGAACGTTTGTATTTTGAAGAGCGACTTGATCCAGCCATGGATACAATTTCGGATGAGTAAGTCTTTTAGTTTAACTTACATTAGTTGACAAGCTATTTTATATAAACATGTACATATTTTACTGGTTGGACTATTTCCAGGCTTGCCATCCCGTAGCCTATTCAGAGTATTGAAATTTAAAATATATCTTAATAGGCAGGTTTTACTTACATTTAAATTGTCTAGCCTATAGGCTATATGCTGTATGATATGTAAAATGATATTTTAAAAATATTATCTATGTTTAGATTATATTTCGACTAGGCTATAGTGTTTATGCTGCCTCATTATCATCAACGAAGCGTGTGCTCGCATTGCCTCGAAAATCTCTGTTGTAAATGTGCTGAAATGTGTAAATATGCCCAGTTGATGAAGTGCACAAATGTGTTAATGTTAGTGCTATCTCTGGTAATGGCACATTGACACGCATATACAGCACGCGTCTACCATTTTTCACATCAGTTATTCATACCATAGGCCAATGGTACTATACTTTGAAAATATTTACGTAATAATAGTTTTCAACTTTTTTTAAAGGAATGTAGTTGCAGCATCACTACCTTCACCTGCCACTCCACGCGCAACACAGTCGAAAATCAGAAAGAGTAAGTAGATATTTACCCACTATTTTACAGATGTTAGTTCAATTTTGTGTATATACTTAGTGATAATTTATTTATATTTTGAGGTTGGTTGATAATGTTACATATGTTTTATTTATCAGCATGCTAATGCCTATCAGTTATGCATGTGCTGGAATAGTAGGCCTACTCTGTAAATTATTTTAATAATAGTTTTCAACTTTTTTTGAAAGGAATGTAGCTTGCTCACTCTCACCATCAACTGGATCTCGCACTAGGAGGGCACGCAGCAACACAGATGGAAATCAGAAAGAGTAAGTACATATACCCACTATTTTACAGATGTTAGTTCAATTTTGTTTATATACTTAGTGATGATACAATATGCATATGTGCCTGTGTGGCTCTGCAAAAATTGTGTAGTTGTTGCATGCACAATATTACAATTAGTGATTGGTAATGTTAATATAAAAGCTTATTTTTTGTTATTTTATCAACATGCTGATTGTCCATCAGTTATGCATGTGCTGGCATAGTACTTTGTTAAACCTTTATTAATATTATTTTTATAGGAATGTGGTAGCATCACTCTCACCTTACCTGCAACTCACACTGGAAGGAGGGCATGCAACCGGTGTCGTTCAGTTTTGAGAACAATTGAAAATGACAAGTACACTTATTCCTTTTCTTTCAGATATTAGTATAATTCTGTTTACATATTCCGGTTTTGTCTGGGCAATATTACTTTTAGAGATTGAAATTAGGGATTGAAAATTAGGGAGTTGTTGAATGTTAAAAAAAGGTTAATTAAATAAAAAATCTGTTTTTTCTCTCTTCTTTATTCTTTTTTGATGTATTATATAAGTATCGGATCGGGACTCGGTATCGGTAGATACTCAAAATCAAATGACTCGGACTCGAGGGCAAAAAAACCTGATCGGGACATCCCTAATTGAAATACAGTTTTTTGTGTAATAAACATGCTCAAAGTTGTTTGTTTGTTTTAAAGCTAAAAAGATGATGGTGATCATCAGACACCTGTTGCAAAGAGGTGCAAGACAAACATTCAAACAAGCAACAAGCAGTCCACTCTGTCATGGAAAACAGAGACTGACATTGATGTGGTTCCACAGACTCTGAGATTCCTGCCTGCATCAACGGGGCATAAGCATTTACTGTGAGATACCTGCCTTTAATTTTGTTTATTTATTGCTCACAATTGCTTTGTTTATAGCCGACTGATTATTTATTTATTTTACTCACATTTGATTTGCTTAGAGCAAATTTAGAACATTTAGTTTCTCCACATAGAGGAATTACAATAAAACAGATTGAAAACCTTTGAATCGCCTCTCATTCTTTGTTCAGGCTGCCTCACTTGATGGGCCATTAACCATTGGGGGAGTGTCTGTCACACCCCTGGTCTGAATCTCATTAATATTGATAGGCCATTACCACTCCCACGCATAAACCTTTTCTGACAAAAAAAAACTGTCATACAAAGTATAAATTAATGTTATTGTTTTATGTGAACGATCAGGCAGGATGATTTTCACATCATTTTGAAGCCAGAACTCGAAGCGACAACATCCATTAGTCAAAAGTCTTGTGGACACATATTTAGTATGTGTTTTGTGGTCTTATTTCAGCAACTTTCATTTTTATTTTTTTCAATAACCATGCATAAACATTATTCTCTTAAAAATACAAAACATGTACATACATGTTGCTCACATATTATGGTAGCCCTGTTTGTGCTATATAGAGTGAATTTACACCTTGAAGGCCCCAAAAACACCTTGGTCCCCAGAGGGTTAAAGGGTTAGTTCACCCAAAAATAAAAATTAAGTCATTAATTACTCACCCCCATGCTGTACCAACCCCGTAAGGCCTTCGATCGTCTTCGGAACACAAATGAAGATATTTATGATTAAATCTGAGAGGTTCATGACTGCTACATAGGCTCCCTAAGGGATTGAATCCTGCCGGCCCAGAGAGTCATTAAAGAAAATGTTTAAATATTCCATGTCGCAACAGTGGCTCAACTATAAGTTTATCAAGCGACGAGAATACTTTTTGTGCGAAAAAACAAACAAAAATAACGACTTTATTCAACTATTCCTTTTCTTCCTTGTAGGCCTGAAACGAGACTTCGAGAGATTTCCATGACGCACGCGCGAGAATTGCGATCTCCTTCAACTACTTCAGTTAAGTTCTCGCGCATGCGTCGTGGAAATCTCTTGAAGTCTCGTTTCAGGCCTACAAGGAAGAAAAGGAATAGTTGAATAAAGTCGTTATTTTTGTTTGTTTTTTCGCTCAAAAAGTATTCTCGTCGCTTGATAAACTTATAGTTGAGCCACTGTTGCGACATGGAATATTTAAACATTTTCTTTAATGACTCTCTGGGCCGTCAGGATTCAATCCCTTAGGGAGCCTATGTAGCAGTCATGAACCTCTCAGATTTAATCATAAATATCTTCATTTGTGTTCCGAAGACGAACGAAGGCCTTACGGGGTTGGTACAGCATGGGGGTGAGTAATTAATGACTTAATTTTCATTTTTGGGTGAACTAACCCTTTAAGCTCATATGCATGTAAAGGCAGATGTCCCATAACCTTTGGCAATATAGTGTATCTTATTAAGGACAGTACTAAATAAAAAATAACACGCATTTTGTAAGATCTCTCTTATTTTGTCAAAATGATTCATATTTTCACAAATTCTATAAGAGGATCACATATATATAAATAAATAAATAAATAAATAAATAAATAAATAAAGACAAGATCAGTGAATGGATTTAAAAGGCTCTGAGATGGGATGGATAAAAAGTTTTCTTGTAGGCCTATATTATTTTGTTCTTACATATTCTTTTATCATTTATTGATAAAAACCAAACCTAATTTGAGTGCTGTCTATAGGCAACATCACGCGCAATATAGTAATTTAATATAATAATTTCTTAATTCCACTCTTATTTTGTCATTTTTAATTAAAAATAAGTATTATTATATGCCTTTCCATTTCTGTTAATTCCAGGTTGCTATGGTCACGCAGGTTGTTTATGCATTTAACTCATGGCCATTAGAAAAAGATGTTGTTCCCTCAACATTGGATCTCGAGGCGACGACTTTACACTTTACACGTTCCCACGAGTTAATATGATGTGGCTACAACAAAACTAAATGAACCGTACATGTCCCCACCAGGTCACCGTAATATACTGATCATTTACTAATGGTTTGTTCATCATTTGTTCATGATTACCCATTGTTTATTGAGATAATGATACTAAAACAATTTCAACATAAATATTTAAATGATTTGTAAGTGATTAATATATATATACAGTATAAAATAATATTTAAGCTTTCCTGTAGCGCTTACCACGCCAAGGTCATGGGTTCGATTCCCAGGGAAAGCAAGAACTGATAAGAATGTAAAATGTGTACCTTGAAATGCAATGTAAGTCACTGTGGATAAAAGCGTCTGCCAAATGCATATATGTAAATGTAAATATATCAACTAATAACATCTTTATAACATTAACCATCTACTAATGATCTGTTTGATTGTTTCATGATTTACTATTTTTTAAGATAATTTACAACATATTTATCTTTTATTAATCATTTATAGGCGTATAGTCATGTTTTGAAAATGATTAGTTTATCATTTACTAGTAACTTAAAAATTACTTATAATTGAACGTTATAATATAGTGTTACCCATTATCTAAATCAAATGCATCAGTCATCATCAGTCAAACCCCTCTGTCTGCTCTTTGAGGCCGGTGTGATAAAAGGCACACAGGGAGTAATCTGGGTAGTTGTCACGATTTGGTCTTGTCTCTGTCACGTTTTGGTTTTGTTCATGTCATGTTCCATGTCTGTCATGTGATTCCCTGTTTGTCATGTGATCCTGCCATGTGTCTTGTCATTGGATAATCGTCTGTTCATTGTTCACAGGTGTCCCTTGTCTTGTCATTAGTCTGTGTATTTAAGCCCTCATGTTTGCCATGTGTCTTTGTCAATAATTGTTTTCTGTGATCTCTGTTGCGTGAGTCCTTGTCCACAGTTTTGTTTCATGCCACGTCATGCTTTGTTTTATGTTCTGATCTTGTTGTATGTTATTTTTGAGTAAATAAACTGCACTTGGGTTCTCTATACAACTTGCCTCCAGAGGATCCTTACAGAATACTTAACCAACACAATGAACCAAGCAGTTCTGTCTCTATTGAACCTCCGTCAAGGTGACCAGGCCATCGAGGCCTATGTTCTGGACTTTTGTGGACTGGGCCATCAGGTGGAATTTAATGATGTAGCTCTTAAGGACATGTTTCGTTTAGGGCTGAACGATCCGGTGCGGTCCCGATTGCCAGGGGGAAAAATTCATTTTTCCCTGGCCCAGTATATTGACTATGCCCTTTTAATAAGCGGCTCAACTTTTACTGTGGGTTTGGTGGACGAGGAGCCCCGCAACCTTACAGTGCCCACCAATTCAGAGCCTCTTCAAGTCATGCCTGCCAAGCCTGAGCCTCTTCTCGTCATGCCTGACCAGCCTGAGCTTCCCGTCATGCCTGAGCAACTCCACGTCATGCCTGCCGAGCCTGTGCTTCTTTACGCCGAGCCTGAGCTTCTTCACGTCCAGCCTGATCTTTATGTCATGCCTGATCAGCCTGAGCTTCTTCACGTCAGTCCTGCCGAGCCTGCACTTCACGTCAGTCCTGCCGAGCCTGTGTCACGTCACGTCACGCCCGCCGAGCCAGAGACTGTTCACGTTATGCCCGCCGAGCCAGAGGCTGTTCACGTTATGCCCGCCGAGCCAGAGGCTGTTCACGTTATGCCCGCCGAGCCAGAGGCTGTTCACGTTATGCCCGCCGAGCCAGAGGCTGTTCACGTTATGCCCGCCGAGCCAGAGGCTGTTCACGTTATGCCCGCCGAGCCAGAGGCTGTTCACGTTATGCCCGCCGAGCCAGAGGCTGTTCACGTTATGCCCGCCGAGCCAGAGGCTGTTCACGTTATGCCCGCCGAGCCAGAGGCTGTTCACGTTATGCCCGCCGAGCCAGAGGCTGTTCACGTTATGCCCGCCGAGCCAGAGGCTGTTCACGTTATGCCCGCCGAGCCAGAGGCTGTTCACGTTATGCCCGCCGAGCCAGAGGCTGTTCACGTTATGCCCGCCGAGCCAGAGGCTGTTCACGTTATGCCCGCCGAGCCAGAGGCTGTTCACGTTATGCCCGCCGAGCCAGAGGCTGTTCACGTTATGCCCGCCGAGCCAGAGGCTGTTCACGTTATGCCCGCCGAGCCAGAGGCTGTTCACGTTATGCCCGCTGATCTAGAGGCTGTTCACGGCCCGCCGAGCGCCGATCCAGAGGCTGTTCGCGTCACGCCCGCCGATCCAGAGGCTGTTCGCGTCAAGCCCGCCGATCCAGAGGCTGTTCGCGTCACGCCCGCCGATCCAGAGGCTGTTCGCGTCACGCCCGCCGATCCAGAGGCTGTTCGCGTCACGCCCGCCGATCCAGAGGCTGTTCGCGTCACGCCCGCCGATCCAGAGGCTGTTCGCGTCACGCCCGCCGATCCAGAGGCTGTTCGCGTCACGCCCGCCGATCCAGAGGCTGTTCGCGTCACGCCCGCCGATCCAGAGGCTGTTCGCGTCACGCCCGCCGATCCAGAGGCTGTTCGCGTCACGCCCGCCGATCCAGAGGCTGTTCGCGTCACGCCCGCCGATCCAGAGGCTGTTCGCGTCACGCCCGCCGATCCAGAGGCTGTTCACGTCACGCCCGTCCAGCCAGAGACCCCGGAGAAGATGGTTGCAGATGAGCCGGTGTCCCCGGACAAGATGGCCACCGCCGAGCCTGTGTCTGTTCCTGAGCTGGTTTCTGTTCCTGCCCATAACCCCATAGCTGCCCCCAAGATTTTTTGGGGAGAGGGGGGGTTGGCAGTAGGCCCCATGATGGGACCATGGAGGCCGCGCCGCCATGGCCTCCTGAACTGCCTGGTCCGCCCTGGCCTCCTGAACTGCCTGGTCCGCCCTGGCCTCCTGAACTGCCTGGTCCGCCCTGGCCTCCTGAACTGCCTGGTCCGCCCTGGCCTCCTGAACTGCCTGGTCCGCGCTGGCCTCCTGAACTGCCTGGTCCGCCCTGGCCTCCTGAACTGCCTGGTCCGCCCTGGCCTCCTGAACTGCCTGGTCCGCCCTGGCCTCCTGAACTGCCTGGTCCGCCCTGGCCTCCTGAACTGCCTGGTCCGCCCTGGCCTCCTGAACTGCCTGGTCCGCCCTGGCCTCCTGAACTGCCTGGTCCGCCCTGGCCTCCTGAACTGCCTGGTCCGCCCTGGCCTCCTGAACTGCCTGGTCCGCCCTGGCCTCCTGAACTGCCTGGTCCGCCCTGGCCTCCTGAACTGCCTGGTCCGCCCTGGCCTCCTGAACTGCCTGGTCCGCCCTGGCCTCCTGAACTGCCTGGTCCGCCCTGGCCCCCCGAACTGCCTGGTCCGCGCGGCCCCCCGAACTGCCTGGTCCGCGCGGCCCCCCCGCACTGCCGGATCCGCCCTGGCCCCCCGCACTGCCGGATCCGCCCTGGCCCCCCGCACTGCCGGATCCGCCCTGGCCCCCCGCACTGCCGGATCCGCCCTGGCCCCCCGCACTGCCGGATCCGCCCTGGCCCCCCGCACTGCCGGATCCGCCCTGGCCCCCCGCACTGCCGGATCCGCCCTGGCCCCCCCGCACTGCCGGATCCGCCCTGGCCCCCCCGCACTGCCGGATCCGCCCTGGCCCCCCGCACTGCCGGATCCGCCCTGGCCCCCCGCACTGCCGGATCCGCCCTGGCCCCCCGCACTGCCGGATCCGCCCTGGCCCCCCGCACTGCCGGATCCGCCCTGGCTCCCCGCACTGCCGGATTCGCCCACGCCACGACCCAGGCCCGTCCACGCCACGTCCCGTGTCCTGTCCCCCTGCACGGGCCTGGCCCACCATCCCTCCCCCAAGACCGCCTCTGTTCCACCACCCTCCTTGAACATTGTTTTTGTTTGGGTGTCTGGGGCCACCCTTAGAGGGGGGGGGGGGGGGGATCTGTCACGTTTTGGTTTTGTTCATGTCATGTTCCATGTCTGTCATGTAATTCCCTGTTTGTCATGTGATCCTGCCATGTGTCTTGTCATTGGATAATCGTCTGTTCAGTGTTCACAGGTGTCCCTTGTCTTGTCATTAGTCTTGTGTATTTAAGCCCTCATGTTTGCCATGTGTCTTTGTCAAGTATTGTTTCCTGTAACCTCTGTTGCCTGAGTCCATGTCCACAGTTTTGTTTCATGCCACGTCATGCTTTGTTTTATGTTCTGATCTTGTTGTATGTTATTTTTGAGTAAATAAACTGCACTTGGGTTCTCTATACAACTTGCCTCCAGAGGATCCTTACAGTAGTGCACCATGCGATCTAGATACTCATGGGTATGATCCTCAAGGGAACAGTCAAACAATTATGAAATTGCACATCTATCAGGTTTGAAGATCAACTGAAGAAACTTTGGTGAACATTACTCAAAATTGGTACCATCAATTTCACCATGATGTAAGAAACAAGAAGGGAAATTTTGGTTTAAAAAAACGTTTTAAAAATATTGGTTTTAAAAATATTTTCTGGAAGTATTGAACTGTTCTTTGCACTAGTGGAGTTTGGCAGCTAAATATATCTCCCAGAAGAAAGAGCTCAGAACATGTTTCCTAAGAGATTTCCAGAGCTGAAATGCATTCATACAGTAAGTGTAGTCTATTTTTAAAGCAAGATGATCAGATGAAAATCTACCTTATTATTATATAATACTACAAATAGAATTCCAGGCAACATTGCAGTAAACAGCTCATTCTGCTCATGAAATGTTTCTCTGAGAGTCTCTTGCTCAAGTTCACTATGATCCTGTTCTAGATCTGTTACCTGCAGGAAATGGATGTGATCCTGTGTGTGTGAAAGCTGCTCCAGCTCAGCGTCTCTCCTCCTCAGATCATTGATCTCCTGCTCCAGTCGCTCCAGTCGTCCTTCAGCTTTACTCACTGCAGTCTTTTCCTGATCTCTGATCCGCTGTGTCGCCTCAGAGCGGCTTCTCTTAATGGAGCGGATGAGCTTAGTGAAAATCCTCTCACTGTCCTCCACTGCTATCTGTGCAGAGCGCTGTTAGGACACACATCATATCACACCGTGAGCTTCAGTGAGTCCTGACTGAGACTTCTCAAACTTCTCTTCTCCAGACTCACCTTATGAGACGCCACAGCCTTTCTCAGCTGCTGAAGATCTTTCTCTCTCTGCTGGATCCTCTGCTGGAACGACCTCTGCGTCTCCTTCAGCTGCTTCTGCACCACAAATCAATAACAGAGATGTCAGTTTATAATGCTGTCACATATCTGTCAGGGTTCTGTCACTTTGGTCTAGTTTATTATGCCATAGCCCTGACTCTCATGTATTGTCTTGTCTTTGTGTGAGCGTACGTTCTCTTGTCTGTGTGTATTGTCTGTGCCGGGAATCGGACATTCATGCTCCGTGTGTTTGTATTCAGTTGTGAGTGTATTTGCTCGTTCTCATGCACTCTGTCTTGTTGTGTAAGCATGCGGTTTCGAGTTTGCTCTGGCCGTATGCTCTTCTGTCTGCGTGTGGTGTTGTGTTCTGTGGAGCACGCCATTCGTGTTTCCATCGGCCGCATGCTTTTATGTTATTTTATGTTAAGCTTCACACTGACAGTGTTTCTGCTGCGTAACAGTTTCAGTGCGTAACAGTGCGTAACTGCAATCAGTTATAAAATGATAATCAGGAATCGGTCATTCTAATTTACAAATTTCAAACAATCTGAATATTTTATATAATTTTATGTTGCTTCATCAAAGGTTTTACAAAAGTTTGTGGTGGTAAATGTTTATGGTTCATTTTGACCATATTTTCTGCTAAATTCAGTGCTCTGCACAAATACGCTCATCAGTAAAAGTCCAGTTGCAGCTTCTGTTCACTTCTGCTGAAGTCTGCAGGCAAGGCAAGGCAAGGCAAGGCAAGGCAAGGCAAGGCAAGTTTATTTATATAGCACATTTCATACACAATGGTAATTCAAAGTGCTTTACATAGGAGGAAATAATTAAAACAGTTTAGAATAAAAAATAAAATAAAGTACAGTAAAAACAGTCGGACGAACAGTGGCACAGTGCTCATTCAGTAAATGCATAGCTAAACAGATGTGTTTTGAGTCTGGATTTGAATGTGACTACTGTAGGAGCACATCTGATCTCCTCTGGAAGCTGGTTCCAGCTGCGGCTGGCATAATAGCTAAAAGCAGACTCTCCTTGCTTAGAGTGAACCCTTGGTATTTCTAACTGATGTGATCCTAATGATCTGAGTGATCTGTTGGGTTTATATTCAGTGAGCATATCTGCAATATATTGAGGTCCTAGCCCATTGAATGATTTATATACCAGTAATAATACTTTAAAATCAATCCTAAATGTAACTGGGAGCCAGTGTAAAGACCTGAGGACTGGTGTGATATGTTCAAATTTTCTGGTTCTGCTCAGAATCCTGGCAGCAGCGTTCTGTATGAGCTGCAACTGTCTTATGGTCTTTTTAGGAAGGCCAGTGAGGAGTCCATTACAATAATCCACCCTGCTGGTGATAAAAGCATGCACAAGTTTCTCTAAGTCTTGACTGGAAACAAAGCATCTAATTCTTGCAATATTTTTCAAATGATAGTATGCTGATTTAGTTATTGCTTTGACATGACTACTGAAACTAAGGTCTGACTCTAGAGACACACCAAGATTCCTGACTTGATTTTTAGTTGTTAGACCCCTAGCGTCAAGGTATGCATTTACCTTGAGAACTTCATCTTTGTTTCCAAACGCAATGACTTCAGTTTTGTCTTTGTTTAACTGAAGAAAGTTTTGGCACATCCAACCGTTTACTTCATCAATGCATTGGCACAGGGAGTCAATGGGGCTGTAGTCGTTAGGCGATAGGGCTAAGTAGAGCTGTGTGTCGTCTGCATAGCTGTGGTAAGAGATTCGGTTCTTTCTCATTATTTGGCTCATTGGGAGCATATATAGGTTGAACAGGAGTGGTGCAAGAATTGAGCCTTGAGGGACTCCGCATGTCATGGACGTCCACTCAGACTTATGGTCTCCTATACTCACATAATAACCTCTCCCTTCTAAGTATGACCTGAACCATTTTAGGACTATCCCAGAAAGCCCCACCCAGTTTTCCAGCCTGTCAAGAAGTATGTTGTGATCGACAGTGTCAAATGCAGCACTGAGGTCGAGTAGTACCAGCACTGATAATTTGCCTGTATCAGTATTTAAGCGAATATCGTTTATTATCTTTATGAGAGCTGTCTCTGTGCTGTGATGCGATCGGAATCCAGATTGAAAATTGTCAAAGTATCCATTCGAGATTAAGAATTTGTTCAGCTGATTGAAGACAACTTTTTCAATGATCTTGCCTATGAAAGGAAGATTTGAGATCGGTCTATAATTGCTTAAGATGGTCTTATCCAGATTGCTCTTTTTCAGGAGGGGCTTGACAACTGCAGTTTTCAGGGAGTTTGGAAAACTCCCAGAAAGAAGTGAGGCATTTACCACTTCTAGGAGATCTGCTTCTAAACTGTTTAACACACTTTTGAAAAAAGATGTGGGAAGTGTGTCAAGGGCGCAGGTTGATGTTTTAAGGTGCTGTACGGTTTCTTCCAAAATTTTGCCATCAATTTCTTCGAAAACAGACATAGTAACTACTTTCTCAGGTAGTGGTCTGATCTGTTTGACCCCAGCGCAACTCAAGGATGAGCGGATCACCTTTCTGATATTATTGATTTTCTCAGAGAAGAAAGAAGCAAACTCACTGCACTTGATGTCTGAGAGCATTTCACTGGGAATCTGGCTTGGGGGGTTTGTCAGACTCTCTACAGTAGCAAAAAGAGTGCGTGTGTTGTTTAAGTTGCTGTTTATAATATTCGAGAAGAAAGTCTGTCTAGCTTTGCCTATATTAAAAGCATGGATGCTGTCTTTGTAGATGTTATAATGGACTACAAGTTTTGTCTTCCGCCACATGCGCTCTGCTTTTCTGCATTGTCTTTTCATGTTTTGCACTGCTGTTGAGTTTCTCCAAGGTGCTTTTTGTCTACCACTCTTCCTGACTTTCACAGGGGCAATATCATCAATTACACTTTTAATTTTTGAGTTAAAAGATTCAAGGAGAAAATCAACAGAGTCAGCAGATATGCTTGGTTTTAAAGATATAGCCTTCATAAATAGCACACTAGTGTTCTCATTTAAGCATCTCTTCTTGACAGACACAGATCTAGCTTCAATGGCAGGAGAGATCAATATATCAAAGAAAATACAGAAATGATCAGACAGTGCTACATCCTTGATAACAATCGATGAGATGTTTAAACCCTTACTGATAAGTAAATCTAGAGTGTGTCCACGATTATGTGTGGGTCCATGTACATGCTGAGTCAGATCAAAAGTTTTGAAAACAGTTTTGATTTCTTTTGCCATATTGGTTTCTGCATTATCTATGTGAATGTTAAAATCTCCAGCAATGGCAAAACAGTCAAACTCTGAGGAAATTGTTGATAACAGTTCTGTAAATTCCTCAGCAAAAGCTGGAGAGTATTTTGGAGGCCTGTAAATAATGATAAGTAAAATACGTGGAGCACCTTTTAACACAATACCCAGATATTCGAAAGACGGGTAATTCCCAAATGATATTTGCTTACATTGATAGACATCTTTAAAAAGAGCAGCTACGCCCCCGCCTCTCTTTACCGCTCTGCAAACACTCATAAAAGTAAAGTTAGGAGTGTGCAGTGTGAATGATGTTTCCTGATCATATGGGTGCCAATATAAATAGTGTCAACATTGTTTCATCAGTGTCTAGTTTAAAGTTCATACCTGATTCTCTGTCCTCTGCGCTGCAGCTGATACAGTGTCGTGGTTTTTATGTTCATCCATCGTACACAGCAGACATATAAACTTCTGATCAGTGCGGCAGAAAACCTCGAGGAGTTTATCATGTGTTTGGCAGATCATCTCCTGCAGTCGTCCAGTGGCATCAGTGAGATTGTGTCTCTTTCTTTTAAAGAAACTCTCATGTTCTTCAAGGTGATTCTCACAATAAGAGTTCAGACACCCCAGACAAGACTTGACGGCTTTGCGTTTTCTTCCATCACAGACGTCACACTGCACATCTCCAGCTCCAGCGTAACAGTCAGCAGAAAGTTTAGTCTTCTTCAGTTTCTCCACCACTTCAGCCAGCATGGTGTTTTTAGTTAAAACAGGTCTTGGACTGAAGGTCTGTCTGCACTGAGGGCAGCTGTAGGCTCTCTTCTCATCCTCCTGATCCCAGCGTCCTGTAATACAGATCTTACAGAAACTGTGTCCACAGGAAGTGGTCACTGGATCCTTCAGGAGATCCAGACACACTGAACACTGGAACTCATTCTGAGAAATTCTGGCTTCTGCCATTTTACTGCTTGAATACAGAGACACAAACACACAACAGCTCAACTGCACTTCAGTTTCAGTTTCTCTGAACTGAAGAGTTTCCTGTTTCCTGGTTCTGTGTTTGAGTGATGTGTGAAAAACATGTGTCTGTAAATCTGTAAAGCAGGTTCCTCAATATTAGTGTAGTGGGTTTCCGTCTGCGTTGTGTTTTCTTCTTAATAAAAGAGATTGATGCAGTTGTGATGTGATTTACTCTCAGCTTCTCTCAGTTTCTGTATAAAATATAACAGACCCCATCAGACACTTCTAACAAGGAGAATCTCTGGTCCGTGCCTCTCATCGCCATGACACCCCGCGAAAGAGAGAGGGCGCCCGGAAATTACATCAGCTTTACACTCACGCTTACACAACGTAACTTAAGTAATGGTGCTTCCCTAACATTTTATACAGATTAAAAAAAGGGTAAAACAAAGACAATAACACGGAAATTCATATAAATATATATACTGTATATATATATATATATATATAGAGAGAGACAAATGGAAAAACAACATATTTTCCTTATGGTCACTTGACCATAGATTATTCAATTGTAATTTCTTCCAAAAAATATTATTTCAAAAATGCCCTTAAATTAATACCATTAGTTAACAATTCTTTCAATAATCTAGTGTAACAACACCCCCACTGTTTCACACTAGATTATTGGACAGACCAACATCTTGACATATCAGTGATGTCATATATAAACCACCTTATACAGCTTTAACCCTCTGGGGTCTGAGGTGTTTTTGGGGCCATTGGGATGTTCTGATATGCCCTTACATTTGTGCTTTTTTCAGTTATTTATAAACATGTTAATGGCAAAGGTGTAAATTCACTCTATATAGCACACACTGGGCTACCATAATATCTAAGCAACATGTATGTACATGTTTGTATTTTTAAGAGAATAATGTTTATGCGTGGTTATTGAAAAAAATAAAAATGAAAGTTGTTGAAATAAGGCCACAAAACACATATTGATTATTTCTTCACAAGACTTTTGAAAATTGTATCACATAGCCTAGAATATTTGCTCCAAAACTATGTGAGAATCATCCTGACTACTCATTCAGATAAGACAATAAAGTATTTTTACATTTTTAATGACGTGTTTTGTGTCAGAAAGCTTTATGCGAGGAGGCGTGATCTCTCATTAATATGTATGCATTTCACACCTGAGAAAGACAAAGACCCTCCCATAATGGCCCTATTAGGTGCTATCAGGCCATATCATTATAAGGAGCCTTGCACAAAGAATGAGGAGGTTTAAAAAAGAATGGCTTTTAGATCGTTTGGATTTATTTACAACACAACATAATCCAAAGATACACACATACCTGTCAACATAGTACATAGTAACATAGTACATACCTGTCATTTCCAAGGTGTTTGATTTTTCATTTTACCATGTTCATGTACAGAGACTGTTGAATGTTTAAGTCAGCAGGACTCAGTGGCATCTCTCCCTGTAAAAAATGAAATAAAAAAATAAACACCTTTGAACATGCTGATATCAAGAGAAACTATATGGCTGCACAACTTTGGGCATGCATTGTAGAAAAAATTCCGATTTAATTATATATATATATATATATATATATATATATATATATATATATATATATATATATATATATATATACACACACACACACACACACACACACGCAGTGCTTAGAATAAGTGAACACACCCATGCTAAAGTTGACTACCCTTCACAATATAGACATGGTTTTATTTCAGTTAGCCTAACTGAACATTTATACATAAATAATATATTGTATTTAGACAGTATCACATATTTTACCGGAGGCTGAAATATATTTCACTAAATCATTATAACCTAAGCAGTTATTCGCAAACAAAATAAATTACGCATAAGGCAGTATTTTAGCATGATAATCAGTGTCATAAACTAATCTCAAAACTGAGTGAAATATATGTAGTAGGCTAATATCACATTTAAAAAGTTTACACGAGCGTATAGGGATATTGTGACTGTGAGGTAATCTTTCCTATGTCAAAAGCTAGCCAAAACTAGGCAAAAATATAGTCTGAAAATTCATTTGAGCTCTATAATCAGAAAAGGAATTATATAACACTAAACAACTTACTCCGAACTTGTATCCTCGGCGGGGTCAGTTCGTTCTTCAAAATGCAGCCGTTGGTCGTAAGAGTTTCAAATTCCTCTGAGGAAAAGGTGAATCCTCGCTGTCCAGAATCATCTGAAGGGCTTCTTCACCGGAGTAGCGTGCCATCCTCAAAACACGATGAACTATCAGTGAATCTCATGAAGAATCTTTGTGTTTTTATGGCATTGATCGGGGGCGTGTGCGCGATCACCTGAACTATTTACATGTGAACAGCGCCGGGGGCGTGGTGGCCTCAACTCATTAAAAATAATGAGGGGAGAAAGAAAAAATGGACCTCTCCTTGGTTTCAAACGGATTGCATAAACTGAGAATATTTGTTTTTATATATAAATTACTTTATTTAAAAGAAGAGAATTCAAGCTTCATAAAGAAAAATCTCTCGTGCCTGTGTGACAAGTAATCGCGGAGTTACAGTTAATCTTAGGACGCGTTTCAGAATGGACTTCACTGACAGAGAGAACGCAGAACTCGCATCATGTTTGTTTTTCTTTATTTGGTGAAAAGCACAACACTTTGTTTTTATTGTGAGTATCCACAAAAAAAAAAGAAACTTAACAGGATCTAATGATGTATAACACTTATATGTAAGATCAAAATCAACTGAGTATTTTGAGTCTCTTTTGCACTGATAAGAAAAAAAGCGAGCAGATCACGCCGGCGTGATTGCCGACCCCAGAGGGTTAAAGGCATCTTGTCAAAGATAAATCATGGGTACCTAATTCCCAATCTGTCAGGGAGCTCAGATAAATGGAGGACTAAATTGCGGTGACAAACGTGAGTAAAGTTTATTATAAAACTTTGGGAACAATAGAAACAGATCAAATTAGTGATTCTCTGTATGGTGGTTCACGTGCGCTCCGCACACACACCAGTGGACACACAGACAGAAGATTGTGCGCACAGTGCTACATGACAGCGCTGATTGCTCAGATCACAAGCTGCAGAAAATGACAGGACCATAACAAACAGAGAAGTACTGGGGACACACCCAGACCCATGAAACAATCTACCATTTGAAAAACAATGCCATATACAGTCCCAATTATGACATACACTAACAATCACTCTCTATGCTTATTTTCTTCAGAAAACTTATGCATTATAGACCATAAAAGATCATTCCACCCATGGCCAGATTTTCTTGCAACATAACAAGAATATGCTGTATGCTGAGATGAACTCACTGGTATCTCCTGCAACTTCATCTAAATCAGCGATCCATTGAGAAGTTTGATTCCGCAGTATCACTCTTCTGACAGTCAGTATGTGATGAATTACAGTTTGAACTCAATTCACACTCTAAATTCACAGAATCATCCCAAGCAGGCAATGGTAAAAAGTTCACAGGCACTAACAGGGTGACGAATAAACAGAAAGAACAGATCTTACTGACCACCATATAGACTGTGCTTTCCCAACAATCTGCTAATTTCCTTTTCCCTTTCTCCCATTTGTTTGCCAAGATGACTCTATCACACAACTCCAATGAATGAACTTCAACTTGTTATTATAATATTCAGCCTGTTTGTTCTGCTGCTGACGTGAATTTTGTTGCGCAAATAACATTGCCTCCCTTAAATCCTTTCCCAGAGACTGGACATATTAACTCACATCAACAGTCCCCCATCCAAATTACACTCTCAAAAAAAAAAAAAAAAAAAAACCGAGAGATTTTAAAAAATGAGATTTGGCAACACATGACAATTTCAACATTTCCATAATCAGAGAACTTTCCAAATTTGCAACCTTATCTGAATGGATCCATCCTGGAAACCCATATATACAAAAGAAATGGTTCAACAGAACATGGGCAACAGACTTTGCAGTTTGATTCAGTCAAAAGTACACATATGGAAGTTTTGTGAAGTGGTCGGTTATTACCAATATATCAACAGACATATTATTGACATCCTCAGCCATCCAGAAATTGATACAAACCAACTCTAGCGGTGCTGTTGTGGTTATAGACACAAGTAGTGCCCTGGCCTCAGGCGTCTCATTCAACACACATCTCTTACATTGCGTCACGTACAGTTTTTTGTCCATCTCTACAGAATTCCAGTAAAATCTTTGTATCGGTAGCCAAAGAGTGTGGTGCGGGTCCTGATGACCTGTCTCATCAGGCACCCCTTTCATTACCAAGCCTCTTAAGGCTGCCAGTATACACACTCTGTCAGTTCAAAGCTAGACTAAAACACATCTCTTTGACCTAGCATACACATAATACATTATAGACTTCTATAATTCAATGTTAGGCTACATAGATTAGGTCAGCCGGAACTGGGAACACTTCCCTTAAATCTTGATGTACTCGTTACATCATAAGAAGAATGGCATCTACGCTAATATTAGTGTCTTTGTTTATCCAGAGGTTTTCCCGCAGCCTGCCGGATCTAGGCCGTATCCAGATCTGACGAAGGAGATCCGCCTGGACCCGATGACAATGCAGTGCTGAAGTGTCAACTATCCTCTCCCTATGGAGGATCCCTTTGCCACTCTACAGATAAAGCGTTGTTGAAAATCCGGCTCGAGTACCCCGAAGTGATAAAATAAAACAAAATTCTGAACCAAATTTATAGGCAAGACAAGTAGTTTGTTTAGGCATGGGTTGTATGGAATTACAAACCTGCGCACATATTTTCAAAAGTGCATAACTATAGAATCAATTCTTAATGCGCATCTGAATGCCGTCAGCGTTAATCACAGGTTCGCGTTTAAAGTCTGATCATTTCAATGGAGGTGAATCAATCAAAATTAACTTTAGCTGGAAATAACATTATTCAAGAACCGCTTTAAAGCGAAAACAATCTCTGTTCCTTAAATTATTTGTTTTTCTCTGTAAAGCTGCTTTGAAACAATCCATTGTTAAAAGCGCTATATAAATGAAGATGACTTGACTTGACTTGCCAGCACAACATACTGGAAAGACCTTCTTTTGGTCGTCGGATTCTTAGACGCATGGTAAAGTATACCTAACCTGATTGTGAATTTGTCCCATTGTCTGAGTGATCATACCATTTTTTTTTACTCATTACCTTTTTCTCTTCTAGAAGGCTGTCTACCTGGCTCTGCAAAGAACCTCATCCTACTAATCACTGGAACATGACATTGCTTGTTGAGCAAATCTGCATGGGTGTTTACTGAGTGGACACTGCACTGCATCCTCCAAACCCCTCAAATGCTGTACATAAGTGTCTGCTCTAACAGCTGCACCTTCCTCCCAGGGATGGTGAGAACGGAGTACATCTGACTTCTCCTCACAGGACACTTGCCCCACAACAAAACTCTGAACCAGGAGAGTGACCTCAAGACACTTCTGTGATCCAGACAATTCCTCCCTTTTGTATGCTCACAGGACAAATTAACCATACCCAGCCTCCGCTTCATGCTTTGAGATGTCATATGGTGTTCTGGTAAGTCTGTGCAAAATTTTGGAAGAGGCAAAAGGTTCCCCGCTCAAGGCATCAGCCAACACATTTTTTGGGCCAGGTATGAATTGTATGTTAAATTCAAAAAGAACCAACTTCGCAACCCATCTCTGCTCGCAGGCATCAAGTTTCAGTTTAGAAAAAATATACTATACTATATTCAGACATATTCAGAATGAAGCAAAAACTATTGCTGTTGCAACCGCATTACCCTTCTGAACTTGGGAGAGCACGGGCCGAAGTCCACTTGTTGAAGCATCAACAGACAGTACAAAGGGTTTTGAGAAGTCAGGGTGGGCAAGCAGACCTTGCTTTACCAGCGCAGCCTTCAAGTTCTCAAATGCCTCTAAACATTCCTCAGGAGTGAGTTTTCGGACAGCCCCTGACCTTTTTCCTACACCCCTTAATTTCCTAGGTCTCTACTGGCCAGACATCAGCTGAAAAAGAGGCCTCGCAATCATGGAGCCATTTTCCATGAAATGCTGATGAATGTGGGCAGAGAATTCTAGGAAATGTAGTTTGTGAGGGAATAATAATAGTCTGATGTGGAGTGCCCTCTGGTGGCTCTCAAGGGCACTCCAGCTGGTGATAGTAACTGTTATGCTGATAAGACTGAGCTCTATAATTCGTTGTGCCCAGACGAAATTTAACAATTCACAAAATGAATGGAATGCATAGCTGATATAAAAAATTGGATGACTGGTAATTTCCTAGTCCTTAATTCTGAAAAAAAAACAGAGTTTCTATTTATTGGACCTCATCCAATAAATAAGTAACCTCATCAAGGCCTTTTACAGCGCAAGCGCCGATCTGAACGGTGTCTAGCATGCCGTCTTTCTGTGCAAAAGCTGGTGTAAGCATGGCAGGACAAAGTTGTGCCTTCTGTCAGCGCAGACCGCCAAGCTGCCCGGTCTTCCGCAAGGTGATGCCATTGTTCAGGGTTGATGTTAAAGACATTCATGTCCCGCTTGACGACATCCTTAAAGCGGAGCTTGGGTCGGCCACGAGGGCGGTGTCCCACAGCTAACTCCCCTTGGAAGATGGACTTTGGGAGACGTTCATCTGGCATACGACGTACATGGCCGATCCATCTAAGTCGCCTCCTCCGGAACATGGTGTACATGTCACTGCTGTTAGTGAGCTTCAGCACGGTTGTGTTCGGGACCCGATCCTGCCATGACAGGCCAAGGATCTGTCGTAGGCAACGGAAGTGAAAAGCATTAAGCTTGTGCTTCTGCCGCTGGTATGTAGGCCACGTTTCGCTTCCATAAAGCAGAACGGAGAGCACACAGGACTCATATACGCGCACCTTTATTTTGAGAGAAAGGTGGCTGTTCCAGACGCGAGACTGAAGCCGCCCAAAGGTTGTTGAGGCACGACCGATCCTGGTATTCAGTTCAGCATCAAGGGTGTTGTTTGCTGTCAAGGTTGACCCGAGGTAGCTGAATTTCTCGACAGCCGACAGCACTGTGCCATTGATGGTAACGTGAGGGGAAGCAGGAACGTTCTGAGCCATCACCACTGTCTTCTTGAGGCTTCTGGTAAGTCCGAACTCTGTGCAGGCAGCAGCAAAAGAATTGCACATCTCCTGAATTTCTTGTTCAGTGTGAGCCACGAAGGCAGCGTCATCTGCGTAAAGCAACTCGCGCACAAGGACGCATTTCACCCTGGTTCTGGCCCTCAGACGAGCCAAGCTGAAGAAGTTGCCATCATACCTAGTGTGCAGCAGAACCCCAACCGGATCAGGAAACGCCCGTCGCAGCACAGCCGAGAAATAGATGCCAAACAAGGTGGGAGCGAGGACACACCTCTGCTTTACTCCACAGCAGACATCAAACTCATTTGAGCGGGCACCGTTGAACTGTACGGTTGCCCGCATCCCATCATGGAAGCCTTGGAGTATTGCCAAAAGAGTTGCCGGACAACCGAGTCGCTGCAGAACATGGAAGAGACCAGAGCGACTCACATAATCGAAAGCCTTAGTCAGATCGACAAACACCATGTACAATGGCCGTTGCTGTTCCGCACACTTTTCCTGAAGCTGGCGTACCGAGAAAATCATGTCCAAGGTCGAACGACCAGCACGGAAGCCGCACTGACTCTCCGGCAGCACCTGGTCAGCAATGCGCTGCAGCCTTGGAAGGATTACGCGGGCAAGGCATTTTCCCGGAAGGCTAAGGAGCGAAATGCCTCGGTAGTTGTTGCAGTCCTGCCTGTGGCCCTTATTTTTATAAAGAGTGATGATGTTGGCATTCTTGAGTTCACTAGGGATGCATTTGTTCTGCCAACAGCATCGAAATAGGCAGTGAAGCCGCCTGACCAGCACTGGCCCACCACACTTCAGCAGCTCCGCTGGAATTCCATCGCTGCCCGGTGACTTGTTGTTCTTCAGAGCTGCAATCGCATGCTCTATTTCCATTGCTGAGATCTCCGTATCCAGCTCGTTGAGGACAGGTAGTTGTGGTACAGCAGCAGAAACAGCGTTCAAGTCGGCGTCCACAGGAGTGCCATACAGCAAGCTGTAATGCTCGACCCATCTACCAAGCTGGCCTGGGAGGTCGTTGACAACGGAGCCATCAGTGACTCTCAAAGATGCTGTTTTTTTGGCTCTAGGACCCAGAGCCTCATTGATACCGCTGTACATGGCGCGTATGTCCCCAGTACTTGCACACCATTCTACCTTCTCACTGAGGTCCTGCCAGTACTGCTCGTAGGCCTGGCGTGTAAGATGCTTGACGTCATTCCTGGCCTTACGATAGTGAGCATAGGTGGAGTCATTACTGTCTTGGAGAGCACTGAGACGGGCAGCACGCTTGTCAGCTAGGGCCGGGAGCAAATAGCAGAGCTTGCAAGGAACCAGGAGTAAGGAGTAAGTAACCTAGAATACTGTATAACAATTGATGGCTGCTCTGTCAAGTGTTTATTGTCAGTTAGGAACCTGGGTGTGCTCTATTATACCAATATTTCTTTTAAAAGCCACGTTTCTAGCATCTGAATAACCGCATTCTTCCATCTTAGAAATATATCTAAATTACAAAATGCGGAACAGTTAGTCAATGTGTTCATGACCTCAAGGCTAGATTTGAGAAGTTTGCGATTTGTGAGAAAGTGGCCCCCCGAATGAACCTGGTTTCTCCCAAGGTTTTTTTTTCTCCATTCTGTCACCTGATGGAGTTTTGGTTGCTTGCCACTGCAGCCTTTGTCCCCATTGTCTTTTGGATTGCTTAGTTGGGGACACTTAACATTCAACAATATTATCGATCTGCCTGCATTGGCACCATTATATGAGAACTGAACTTAGCTGGATGATGACATCACTGTTTTTCCAGAGCGGCTGTATAGATAAATGAACTAAACTAATAACCTTTTTAAATACAGAAATTAACCATCACTAAACTTACTTAAGATGGACCATAACACTATTTTCTTCGGCACTTTCCTGAAATGGAGCAGATGGGAGCTCTTGTTAGTTGATGCCAGTGCTGATCAGCCAGCCAAGAAGACATATGAGAAGTATGTCAAGGAGTGCCACAGATTAACGTCCCTGCAAAGAGTTTTTTTTTTTTTATTCAAATAGTTGCAAATGATGTAAGTACGAAGTGCAGAAGTAAGTCAACTTAGTATAGTGTCTGCTTAGGTTAGCTAGAAAGATAAGGCTTCGGGAATCAGAACTGAATTGTCATCCTCTGTCCTTTATTCTGATTGCATGAAAAAACTGTGGAAAGCGTCTACAGAGGCAAAACACATCTTGGCATGTTGAATGTTCGGCAGCCTCTGAGTTAACACTAAATTTAATGTATGAGAGTAACAGTGTGGATAAAGTGCATGTGGGTATTGTTCTATTCACATGGCCCACGCTACCCACATATGCCGTCATATGTTTGACAAATTAATATAGTGTTATACTTCTGAATGACTTTAACACTTCAGAAAGTGATTCAGCGTCTCTGCCTGAGCTAACGTCATAGAAACCCAAAAATCTTTTGCAAATAGTTCTACTGAGATTCACATTATGACAGGGCTTAATTTGTGCCGGAACAAGCCGGATACGGATGCAGCACGTCATTTGTGGGATGCCCCAATTAAAGATAATTATGTGTACAGATGTTCAGGGAAATTAAGAATAAAAACGATAATGTTGTTAATAACTTGCCATGTTAAATGTTAAAAAAAATTAAGCAGTTAAATAAATGCGGCTCCAAAGAGGTCCATGCCATGGTGATGATTTATTGGATATGACCACTATTCACATTCCCAAGGCATGCCAAGCAACAGATATAGAATATAAACTTCGATGCAGTTCTGTTTTCTGGGAAGCAGGTATGCAAGTGGCCATGGATATTTCAACATTTGGGATTTCAATCTTTGTGTGCTGAGCTGGCTTATTCAAGTTCTAGCAATGGATTGTTCCTCCAACTCCTCTTCTCTATGCCTGAGATCCTAGAGCAGTGGTCAGCAACAGGCGGCCCGCGAGCCAAAACTGGCCCGCCAGCAATAATATCTGGCCCGCGCCTGCAGACAGATTATTTTGATAGCGGTTGGTTCTGAAATAGATCTGTCATGACAGCAACAGTTACTCACAATCACTTCGTCTTTAGTGATTTTGCCTTCAAAATAAAAGTATGCAAAGGGACATTTAGCAAAACAGCAGCAATTGCCGCATTTTAAAACGTAAGTGGGGCAAATGTCAATTAACAGTAAGGATGAAATACTACAACTATGCTAATTTCCAAATAAGCCTACAACAAACATGAAAAATCAAAACAGGACCTATTGACATTTGCTGTACAATAATGAAACGACTTAAGATTTGGTGGGGATGAAACTGCATGTTATAAAGTCATCATTTTATTATTAAAAAAATAAAGAAAATTTGGTTAATGTTGTTTAAACAAACAATCATATACAAGTTATAGTCAACATAGTATACATACGTACATGTAGACTATTATTTGTACGAACAGTGAATTCTTATATATCCCAAATTCATCGGGGGAGCAGCGCGATAAACAAACAAACAAAAATACACTAAAAGACCATCATAGGCCTATCTCGCAGTTAGTGAAAATAAATTAGGTGCAATGACGCTGATTATTTTTACTGTTCTATTGAGGAATGAGACGAATGCAGAGCGCATCTCTCTCGTGTGCGCGCACAAACTGACAGCTGGACAAACAAACTTCTGGGCATTTCTGTTCGAGTGGTAGAAATGGAAGCTTTAGCGTTAAGTTCTGCCAGGAAGACTAAATTCCTACGTCACTTATTACCTTCTCATCTATCCAATCGTGTCTAATACTTGCGGTATAAAAGACTGGTACTTACACATGTCGATTGACTGGTGACTGGTACTGGTACATGACTGGTACTTACACATGCTGCTCGATTGCTTTTGTCCGCCTTGCTGCCTGCTGTGAGCTGCGAGTTTGTTTGCGTCGTGGCTGTCTAAGCCTCGTATTAGCTTCGTATTTCCTTCTTTTTTTCCATATTTCTCTCTTTTATTCTGTTCTGAACCATCATTTAACTCATAATTACAACTCGGACTGTTGGCCAGACGCGTCTCAAGCCATTATACGGCTGGAACCGCAAATACGGTTGGAACATTGTTTGCTGGTCGTAGAGCGAGACACTGCTTCACTGCTGCTCGCCCTGCGATCGACTGCTTTTGTCAGCCTCGTTTGTTGGTCGTAGAGCGAGACACTGCTTCACTGCTGCTCGCCCTGCGATCGACTGCTTTCGTCAGCCTCGTTTGTTGGTCATAGAGCGAGACACTGCTTCACTGCTGCTCGCCCTGCGATCGACTGCTTTTGTCAGCCTCGTTTGTTGGTCATAGAGCGAGACACTGCTTCACTGCTGCTCGCCCTGCGATCGACTGCTTTTGGCCTCGTTTGTTGGTCATAGAGCGAGACACTGCTTCACTGCTGCTCGCCCTGCGATCGACTGCTTTTGTCAGCCTCGTTGCTTGCTGTGAGTTTGTTTGTTTGCGTCGTGGCTGTCTAAGCCTCGTATTAGGTCGTATTTCTTTCTGTTTCTCCGTATTTCTTTCTTTTATTCTTTTTATTCTGTTTATTCTGTTTTGTTAAAATGGCGAATATATCAGGTGTATGTTATCTACCTTTTGGTGCAGATGAGAACAATTCTGATTTGCTCGCGGTGCAGTCTGAATTAGAAGCTGTAGAAAAGCAGATCCATGACCTTCTAGAGAGACAAGCTGAGCTGAGAGACCGGCGTTTAGCTCTTGAAACATCACGCGCTGATGCACACGGATCAGTGATTAACGTTAGTAACCCGCTGACGCCGACCTCGTCTACTCCGTGCGTTTCTCAGCATTGGTCCCGAGCATCCAGGTCACGATCAGCCATGGTTTCATTCACTCCGGCTCCAACACACCACCACGAAGCCTGGGTGGTTCCGTGGAAGCCGCGAGCCAGGACAAGAATCTTTTCGCCCCTCCCGGTGTTCGAGATCTCCACTCAGAACCGCTTCTCCCCTCTTCGTGAAATGGAACGCGATGCTGTGATCATCGGCGATTCCACCGTCCGACACGTCCACGCTACGTTAGGTAAAAGTAAGGTGCACAGTCACTGCTTTCCTGGTGCTCGTGTTCTCGATATCACTGCGCGGGTAACTGAGATCTTGAACGGCGACGAGCGCGTCGGAGCTGTGGTGCTGCACGTGGGATCTAACGACACTAGGTTGCGACAGACGGAGGTTCTGAAGAAAGACTTCAGGAGCCTTATCGATACGGTACGCAGTACATCGCCTGAAACATCGATTATTGTGTCTGGACCGCTTCCTACGTACCGACGAGGGCATGAAAAGTTCAGTAGATTATTCGCGCTAAATGAATGGTTATTGTCATGGTGCAATGAGCAGAAACTGCTCTTTGTAAATAATTGGAATCTGTTTTGGGAGCGACCAAGGCTCTTCCGCGCTGATGGCTTACACCCAAGTAGAATCGGGGCAGATCTTCTGTCGGATAACATCTCCAAGATGTTAAATACCGTTTGACTAGTATCCAAAAATCCAAATCACAGTCTCTACTGCACCAATTTAATTGATATTAATACTAGTGTAGAACATTGCATAGAAACTGTGTCTATTCCTCGTTTACTAAGATCAAATAATAAATCTACTGCGGGATCTAGAAAAAATCTAATTGTTATTAAAACAAAAAATCTCGCTATTAGTGAACAAAAACAATTTCTAAAGCTAGGTCTCCTAAACATTAGATCGCTCACACCTAAGGCGGTTATTGTACATGAAATGGTCACAGATAATAATTTCGATGTTCTGTGCCTTACTGAAACCTGTCACTGAAACAATCTACAGAGATATCCTTAATGTTACTCAGAAAACTCGTCATAGGTTTAATTCGTTTGAAGTACTTGTGCTAAATGTTACGCTCTTAGATGTAAGAAAAAAATCCCTATTATCTCTAGCATTGGCTACCGTATATAGACCTCCAGGGCCTTACGCCGATTTCCTAAAAGAGTTTGCTGACTTTCTATCAGATCTTTTGGTCAATGTCGATAAAGCATTAATTGTTGGAGATTTTAACATACACGTAGATAATTTAAATGATGCGTTAGGGGCTGCGTTTACAGATTTATTAAACTCCTTCGGGGTCAAGCAAAACGTCACCGGACCAACTCATCGTCTTAATCACACACGATTTAATTATATCATATGGAACCGATCCAACCGATATAGATATCATTCCACAAAGTGATGATGTAACTGACCATTACATGGTTACTTGCATATTACGTACTGCTGTAATATGTCATGCTGCGCCACGTTATCGACCAGGTAGAACAATTCTTCCATCCACCATAGATCATTTCTCAAATAGCTTATCTGATCTGTCTCAGCTGCTGCCTGAACCCAAACAAACAGATGAACTAGATGAACTAACTAGCACTATGAGCACCATTCTCTCTAGAACATTGGATATTGTTGCACCCATTAAATTAAAAAAGGTCAGAGAAAAAAGTATAGCACCATGGTACAATAATACTACGTATGTTTTAAAGAGAGAAACCCGTAATTTAGAGCGTAAATGGAAAAAAACTAATTTAGAGGTCTTTAGAATCGCGTGGAAAGACAGTATGTCACGTTATAAAAAGGCCCTTAAAACGGCCAGGGCTGAGCACCTCAGCAAATTAATAGAAAACAACCGAAATAATCCAAGGTTTTTATTTAATACCGTGGCTAGACTAACAAATAAACAGACGTCGTCTGAACAAAATACCTCGTTACAGTTTAGTAGTAATGATTTCATGAACTTCTTCACCGAGACAATTGAAAGCATCAGAATCAAAATCGTAAACGTTCAATCTTTACTCGCGCCTTATAATTCAGCCGCAATTATCACCCCGCAAGAACAATTACAATGCTTTACAACCATAGAACAAAAAGAGTTAAATAAACTTATCACTTCATCTAAAACAACAACGTGTTTATTAGATCCTATACCAACTGAACTACTGAAAGAAGTGTTACCTGTAGTGGAAGAGCCTCTTCTCAATATTATTAACTCATCTTTATCTTTAGGTCATGTTCCAAGAACGTTCAAGCTGGCTGTTATAAAACCTCTTATTAAGAAACCACATTTAGTTCCAAATAACCTAGCAAATTACAGACCCATTTCGAATCTTCCATTTATGTCAAAAATATTAGAAAAAGTTGTGTCCAGTCAACTGGGCTCTTTCTTGCAAGAAAACGACATCTATGAAAAGTTTCAGTCTGGATTCAGGCCACATCATAGCACTGAAACTGCGCTTGTTAGAATCACAAATGATTTACTTTTAGCTTCGGACCAAGGCTGTATCTCAGTACTAGTTTTACTTGATCTTAGTGCTGCGTTCGACACTATAGATCACACAATACTCTTAGATCGACTACAAAATTACACTGGTGTTCAAGGACAAGCATTAAGCTGGTTCAGCTCATACTTATCTGACCGCTACCATTTCGTCTACTTAAATGGAGAAAAATCGATCATAACTTCGGCAAACTATGGAGTGCCGCAGGGATCTGTGTTAGGCCCTTTATTATTCTCAATATATATGCTGCCACTTGGTAATATTCTAAGGAAACATGGAATTAGTTTCCATTGTTATGCTGATGACACTCAAATATATATTTCATCACGGCCAGATGAATACGCTAAATTATCCAAATTGACAGATTGTGTTAAAGATATAAAAGATTGGATGACGCGTAATTTTCTTTTATTAAACCCAGACAAGACAGAGGTAATACTTATCGGTTCTAAAAACCGGCCACAAAACCTTTCACAGCACGACTTTAACATAGTAGGATGCCCTGTTACTTTATCCGCTACAGTAAAAGACCTGGGTGTTACATTAGACTGCAACCTGTCTTTTGAAAAGCATATTTCATATGTTACAAAAACAGCCTTTTTCCACCTTAGAAACATTGCTAAGCTACGTAATATGCTATCAGTCTCTGATGCAGAAAAGTTAGTTCATGCATTCATGACCTCGAGACTAGATTACTGTAATGCTTTATTAGCTGGTTGTCCTGCATCTTCAATAAACAAGCTACAGTTAGTCCAAAATGCAGCCGCTAGAGTTCTTACTAGATCAAGAAAATATGATCATATTACACCGATTTTATCATCACTTCATTGGTTACCTATAAAGTTCCGTATTAATTACAAGGTATTGCTTTTGACTTATAAAGCTCTAAATGGTTTAGCTCCAGTCTATTTAACGGATCTTCTATCGCCCTACAATCCATCGCGCTCTTTAAGATCACTAAATTCGAGGCTTCTGGTTATTCCTAGGATATCCAGATCCACCAAAGGAGGCAGAGCATTTTCACATTTAGCTCCGAAGCTCTGGAATAGCCTTCCTGATAATGTTCGTTGCTCAGACTCGCTCTCACAGTTTAAAACTAGACTGAAGACGCATCTATTTAGCCAGGCATTCATATAAATTTTTTTATCTTACAGTTACTGTAAATCCGGCCTCTAGTTCATAAACGCCAGAGGAGAACTGGCCCCTGACTGAGCCTGGGTTCTCCCAAGGTTTTTTTTTTCTCCATTGGGTCATCTGATGGTGTGCTAGGACACCTTTAGGTCACTGGATGGAGTTTTTCGGTTCCTTGCCACTGTTGCCTTTGGCTTGCTCAGTTGGGGATATTCAAATTAATTAACCAATCATACCATTGATCAGCTCTACCAAACTTGGATGTCTTTTTTTTCCAGTAATAAACAAACATTGTTAAGTTGTTTTGATTGATACTGTGAAGCAGCTTTGATACAATCTGTATTGTGAAAAGCGCTATATAAATATATTTGACTTGACTTTGACTATGTTTGAGTTCGCAGATGCTGACGCTTTCATTTACCTCCATCCTCCCCACCACCTCCAAGATGGTTCCTTACCCCCATCCTCCCCACCACCACCAGGTGGTCCCTTCCTATACCTCCCAGGGGGTCGGCTGAGTCCGGATCCTCGGATTGTGAGCAATGGACGGGGCCTACGCCAAAGAACTTTATTGCTGGCTGGGCTATCAATAAATGTATTTATTGTTACAGTATTTATTCTCCCGAGTCTTTCTGGTAGAACGTCTCGGTTACGTATGTAACCCTAGTTCCCTGAGAGGGAACGAGACGCTGCGTCAAACGCTGTGGGAACGCCCCTGCGTTGTGCATCATGAAGCACATATGGAATCAGCCCAATGGAGAGACGGAACGTGATAGGCGGGTGACGTCATTGACCAGGAAACTATAAAGCACCCCAAAAACACAAGCGCATCAGCTTCTGATAGGCCTGAAGGAATCGCTAACGGGAGTGCCGGGAGTATGGCGGAACGACGCAGCGTCTCGTTCCCTCTCAGGGAACTAGGGTTACATACGTAACCGAGACGTTCCCTTTCAAGGGAACTTCGAGCTGCGTCAAACGCTGTGGGAACGCGAATACCCACGTCGCCATAGGAGCAAGTGACCGTCATGTGAGATCTAGCACACAGCGGATGAGAGCACCTGCACCCCAGGGGTAGAGCTTAAGTCTAAATCATAGAACTTACTAAACGTATGCGGTGAAGACCATCCAGTCGCATCATAAACATCACTCAGGGAAACTCCTGACAATAAAGCTTTGGATGCAGCCATACTCCTAGTAGAGCGGGCTCGTACAGCCAAAGGTGAAGGCTGACCAGCCGACTCATAAGCAAGTGAGATAGCCTCGACCACCCACTTGCTCATTCTCTGTTTAGACGCAGGACACCCTTTCCTGGGTGGCCCGAAACATACACTCACCTAAAGGATTATTAGGAACACCTGTTCAATTTCTCATTAATGCATTTATCTAATCAACCAATCACATGGCAGTTGCTTCAATGCATTTAGGGGTGTGGTCCTGGTCAAGACAATCTCCTGAACTCCAAACTGAATGTCAGAATGCGAAAGAAAGGTGATTTAAGCAATTTTGAGCGTGGCATGGTTGTTGGTGCCAGACGGGCCGGTCTGAGTATTTCACAATCTGCTCGGTTACTGGGATTTTCACGCACAACCATTTCTAGGGTTTACAAAGAATGGTGTGAAAAGGGAAAACATCCAGTATGTGGCAGTCCTGTGGGCGAAAATGCCTTGTTGATGCTAGAGGTCAGAGGAGAATGGGCCGACTGATTCAAGCTGATAGAAGAGCAACTTTGACTGAAATAACTACTCGTTACAACCGAGGTATGCAGCAAAGCATTTGTGAAGCCACAACACGCACAACCTTGAGGCGGATGGGCTACAACAGCAGAAGACCCCACCGGGTACCACTCATCTCCACTACAAATAGGAAAAAGAGGCTACAATTTGCAAGAACTCCCCAAAATTAGACAGTTGAAGACTGTAAAAATGTTGTGACTGTAAAAAAAGTCTCGATTTCTGTTGAGACATTCAGATGGTAGAGTAGAGAATTTGGCATAAACAGAATGAGAACATGGATCCATCATGCCTTGTTACCATTGTGCAGGCTGGTGGTGGTGTAATGGTGTGGGGGATGTTTTCTTGGCACACTTTAGGCCCCTTAGTGCCAATTGGGCATCGTTTAAATGCCACGGCCTACCTGAGCATTGTTTCTGACCATGTCCATCCCTTTATGGCCACCATGTACCCATCCTCTGATGGCTACTTCCAGCAGGATAATGCACCATGTCACAAAGCTCGAATAATTTCAAATTGGTTTCTTGAACATGACAATGAGTTCACTGTACTAAAATGGCCCCCATAGTCACCAGATCTCAACCCAATAGAGCATCTTTGGGATGTGGTGGAACGGGAGCTTCGTGCCCTGGATGTGCATCCCACAAATCTCCATCAACTGCAAGATGCTATCCTATCAATATGGGCCAACATTTCTAAAGAATGCTTTCAGCACCTTGTTGAATCAATGCCACGTAGAATTAAGGCAGTTCTGAAGGCGAAAAGGGGTCAAACACAGTATTAGTATGGTGTTCCTAATAATCCTTTAGGTGAGTGTACAAATAGTTGTTCTGATTTCCTCCACAGGGCAGCTCTGTGGACATAAGCGTCTAATGCCCTAACAGGGCAGAGTAAATTAAGTTTCTCCTGGTCCGATGACATAAATGGAGGAGGACAGAAAGCCTGCAGAACCGTAGGTCTAACGACATTAGTAGGGACCTTGGGAACGTAACCTGGTCTAAGATGCAGAAAAGCTTTAACCATGCCAGGTGAAAATTCCAGGCACGTGGGTGAAACCGACAGAGCCTGCAAATCTCTGATTCTTTTTAGTGAGGAGATAGCAAGTAGAAAGATAGTTTTAAAAGTGAGAAACTTCTCAGGAACTTCTTCGATAGGTTCAAAAGGAGCTAGGGAAAGACATTCTAATACAATGGCCAGATCCCAGGTCGGCACCCTCGTACGAACTGCTGGCCTCAGCCTCAAAGTGCCACGGAGGAAACGAGTTATAAGCGGGTGTCTCCCAAGAGAAACTCCACTGAAAGGGACGTGGTAAGCAGCCAGTGCCGCCACATACACCTTTAGTGTGGAGGGGGATAACCCTGTGGAGACACGCTCCTGCAGGAATTCCAGCACTGCACCCACTGGGCAGTTAATGTTCTCCACGCCAAGAAGAGAAAAGTTTTCACTTCAAAGGCATATAGCTTCCTCGTGAATGGAGCTCTGGAGTGAAGGATGGTCTCAACAACCTCGGTTGAGAGACCGGAATCTAAGAGCTGGGCCCCCTCAGAGGCCAAGCCCACAGTTTCCATAACTCTGGGCGGGGTGAAATATCATGCCGCCCGCCTGAGAGAGTAGATCCCTCCTGACCGGGAGCTCCAAAGGAGAGCCGTCCAGGAGAGAAACCAGGTCCGCAAACCATACTCGGGCCGGCCAGAACGGGGCTACTAATAGTAGGCTAACCCCGTCCCGGCAAACCCTCTCCAGAACTCCTGGTAGCAGAACAATCGGGGGAAAAGCGTACAGACGTGACCTCGGCCACGGCTGCACCATATTGCCAACCCCAGAGGGGCTGGATGACTGATGGAGAACCACAGACGACAATGCAATATCTCGTTGGAAGCGAATAGGTCCGCCTCGGCGCGACCGAAACTCAACCAAAGGAGCTCCACCACGTCGGGGGTGGAGTCTCCATTCCCCCGGCCTCGGCCACTGCCTCGACAGGGAGTCTGCTACCACTTTCAAATACCCAGGGAGATACATTGCTCTCAGTGATAGTAACTTCCTTAGGGACCACAGGAGGACCTGACGGGCCAACTTGTAAAGCCGGCGTGACCACAGGCCCCCCTGACGATTTATATAAGAGACCACCGACGTGTTGTCTGACTGAACTAGCACATGATGACCTCTCAGGTCTGCTAGGAAGTGTTTCAGAGCCTGAAACACTGCCAACATCTCTAGACAATTTATATGCCATGATAGATGATGGTCCTGCCACAGACCTTGGACTGGACGACCACTCATGACCGCCCCCCACCCTGTGAGGGAAGCATCCGTCGTTAGCTTTACGCGACGACAAAGAGCCCCCAGCACAGGATCTTTGGATAGGAACCAAGTTTCTTTCCACAAGACCAGAGCACGAAGGCAGCGCCGCGTGACTTTGATCGTGCGGAGTGGATTTCCCCTCGGGGAGAATCCCTTGGTCCTGAGCCACCACCGCAGCGGTCTCATGTACAACAGGCCAAGGTATAGCGTTGGACACTGCTGCCACCAAACCCAACAGTTTCTGAAACTGCTTTACAGTGAGTAGCTGGCCTAGCTGTACTGTTTCAAGGCTGACCAAACAACGCCCAGAAAAGTGGTCTCCTGAGAAGGAGATAAACACTTTACTTCGCGTTCAGCCTCATCCCCAACTTCCTGATTTGCGCGAGGACGACATCTCGAAGTCGAACCGCCATCTGCTCCGTAAAGTATGGGGAGATAGCTAGACCAAACGGAAGAATGGAAATGTTGAAGTAAGCGTCCTTTAGATCTATCGTGACAAACCAGCCCTCGGACCTGATTTGTGACACGACCTGCTTGATAGTGAACATTTTGAATTGAGCTTCCCTACCGAGCGATTTTATAGGCGCAAATCTAAAATTGGACGCAACCCCCCATCCTTTTTTGGAAAGATGAAATATCGGCTGTAATAACCTAGCTCCAAACTGGGAGGAAGCCCCCTTTTTAAAGGAGCGTTTTCACCTCTGTTCCATTACCAGAGCCTGCTCGGGGCCCACACTATGGGCAGAACCCCTCTGAGTTTCGGTGGACGACACCTAAATTGGATCGCATAACCTCTTACTACTAGCGAGCACACCCGGGCCCTTAAGAGAGCAGCCAGAAAAATGGAGCGCAACTGGAAGAAAACTAAACTAGAGGTATTGCGGATTTCATGGAAAGAGAGCTCGATTGCTTACAGAGAGGCTTTAAAAGCTGCTAGATCTGCTTATTTTTCAAACCTATTAGAAGAAAATAAACATAATCCAAGGTATTTATTTGAAACGGTGGCTAAACTAACGAAAAAGAAAGCTTCAAGCTCAGAAGTGTCCAAGCAACACAGCAGTGATGACTTTATGAACTTCTTCACTTATAAGATTGATAATATCAGGGACAAAATTATAACTATGCAACCGTCTACCACAGTATCGCATCAGGAAGTGCATTGTAGTCTCCCTGAGGAAAAATTTGATTCATTTGTTGCTATAGGAGAGGAAGAATTCTGCAAACTCGTTAATTCATCTAAATCGACAACTTGTGTGTTAGATCCTATACCGACTAAGCTACTGAAAGAGATGTTTCCAGAGGTCATATATCCTCTTCTTAATATCATTAATTCATCTTTGTCTCTAGGATACGTACCAAAAACCTTTAAACTGGCTATGATAAAACCGCTTGTTAAAAAACCACAACTTGATCCTACAGAATTAGCCAATTACAGGCCGATCTCGAATCTGCCTTTTCTGTCAAAGATATTAGAGAAAGCAGTATCTTCACAACTGTGTTCCTTTCTAGAAAGAAATGATATCTGCGAGGATTTTCAGTCCGGATTTAGACCGTACCATAGTACTGAGACCGCTCTCATTAGAGTCACAAATGATTTGCTCTTATCATCCGATCGTGGTTGTATCTCTCTATTAGTGTTACTCGATCTTAGTGCTGCATTTGACACAATTGACCACAACATTCTTTTAAATAGACTAGAAAACTATGTGGGCATTAGTGGAATTGCACTAGCATGGTTTAAATCATACTTAACTGACCGTTATCAGTTTGTAGCAGTAAATGAAGAGATGTCTTATCGATCACAAGTTCAGTATGGCGTAACACAAGGCTCAGTACTAGGACCGCTGCTGTTCACGCTACCATTAGGAGATATCATTAGGAAACATGGAGTTAGCTTTCACTGTTATGCCGATGATACTCAGCTGTATATTTCTTCAAAACCCAACGAAACTTACCAATTCACAAAATTAACGGAATGCATAGCTGATATAAAAAATTGGATGACTAGTAATTTCCTACTACTAAATTCTGAAAAGACAGAGATTCTAATTATTGGACAAAAAACTTCCACACGTAATAACCCAGAATACTGTCTAACACTTGATGGCTGCTCTGTCAAGTCTTCGTCGTCGGTTAGGAACCTGGGTGTGCTCTTTGATACCAACCTTTCTTTTGAAAGCCACGTGTCTAGTATCTGTAAAACTGAATTTTTCCATCTTAAAAATATATCTAAAATACGCCATATGCTCTCATTGGGAAATGCGGAACAATTAGTCCATGCGTTCATGACCTCAAGGCTAGATCATTGTAATGCTCTACTGGGTGGTTGCCCTGCACGCTTAATAAATAAACTACAGCTAGTTCAAAACGCCGCAGCTCGAGTTCTTACCAGAACCAGCAAATATGACCATATTAGCCCGGTTCTGTCAACACTGCATTGGCTCCCTATTAAACATCGTATAAATTTTAAAATATTGTTGATTACCTACAAAGCACTAAATGGTTTAGCTCCGCAGTACTTGAGCGAGCTCTTAACGTATTATAGTCCTTCACGTCTATTGCGATCTCAAAATTCCGGCCAGTTGATAATACCTAGAATATCTAAATCGACTGCTGGCGGTAGATCCTTTTCCTATTTAGCACCAAAACTCTGGAACAGTCTTCCTACCATTGTCCGGGAAGCAGACACACTCTGTCAGTTCAAAGCTAGACTAAAAACACATCTCTTTGACCTAGCATACACATAACACACTATAGACTTCTATAAATTCAATGTTAGGCTGCATAGATTAGGTCAGCCGGAACTGGGAACAATTCCCTTAAATCTTGATGTACTCGCTACATCATAAGAAGAATGGCATCTACGCTAATATTAGTGTCTTTGTTTATCCCGAGGTTTTCCCGCAGCCTGCCGGATCTAGGCCGTGTCCAGATCTGACCAAGGAGATCCGCCTGGACCCGATGACAATGCAGTGCTGAAGTGTCAACTATCCTCTCCCTATGGAGGATCCCTTTCCCACTCTACAGATGAAGCGTTGTGAACTCTGGCTCGCGTACCCCGAAGTGATAAAATAAAACAAAATTCTGTATCAAAATTTATAGGCAAGAAAAGTAGTTTGTTTAGGCTGGGTTGTATGAATTATAAACCTGCGCACATATTTTAAAAAGCACATAACTATAGAATCAATTCTGAATGAGCATGTGAACGCCGTCAGCGTTAATCACAGGTTCGCGTTTAAAAGTCTGATCATTTCGACGGAGGTGAATCAATCAAAGTTAACTTTAGCTGGAAATAACATTATTCAAGAACCGCTATAATGCCAAAACAATCTGTTACCTTAAATTATATGTGTATCTTTGTAAAGCTGCTTTGAAACAATCCATTGTTAAAAGCGCTATATAAATGAAGATGACTTGACTTGACTTGACTACTGTCTGCAGGACCCACTGAGATATTTCTTGGAAGGCTTTTCCACTCTGCCAAAAAAATTCTACTAAGGGTACCAGTCTCTCGAGACTGCCCTCTGGTGTAACTTGAGCAGCAAACACAGCTCCCTGTAACTGCGCACCGGCAGGGAACAACTGGTTTGACCGCTCTGCCTCCTTTTCTTCCTGAAATTATCAATGACCGTATTAACTAAGTCACTGAATAACCCCGCAGGGGAGAGAGGATCATCTAGAAGAAAGCTTTCTCTTTCTGTTTCATGTTTGAAAAAATCATTTTACCATAAATCGGCAGCCTGACGCAGTTCTCGAACCACGTCAGTACTGCCTCCTCACTCACGCTCACGTCCTTTAGCAAATCAGCCTGGTATGCATGCAATATAAACATTGTATGCAGACACGACGCAGCCTGACCTGCCGCCGAATACACTTTACAAAGCCGTAATATTTCATAATGGCTTGGAAGGTAATGCCGGTGCTTTAAATGACAATGCAGCCTCGGAAGAGAGATAGCTCACAAGCGTCTCTTCTACCTGCGGCAAAGCGCCGTCTTTTCTTTTAAAAAACCCAGCCCCCGCTAAATCGGAATATGTGAATGATTGGGGGCTAAAAATTATATTAGAAGCCAGCTTTTTCCATAATCTCGACACCTCAGTATGGGGATCATGAAAAAACGGCAAGCACCGGCGTGGAGGTTGCACACGGAAAGGGAGAAATCTTCCAGTGACTCCTGCCTAGCCACTCAATGCTTAGATTTGATACAACTCGAGTGAGAATCTCCATGAGCTCTTCGCTTTCGGGAGTGTGAGGTGGCGAGTCCTCCACATCTCCCTCGTCAATACTGCTATTTTTATCTCCTCAGTTTTTAAAACTAACGTTAGATAGTTGCAGTACTGGTGCCTCAGCCCGGGCGGAAGAAAACCGCAGAGCGTGCTTCCAAACCGGGCTGAGACACTGGATCTAACAGGTAAAGGCAGAGCCCGTCTCTAACCCCGCTGAAAGATCCATTTGCAATCCCCACGATAAGCGTCGCCGCTCAGCCTCGACAGAAGCGGGACTCGAACCGCGGGGAGCGCGCACCGAGCACTCTCCTCAAAGAGCGCTCGGCGGGAGCGGAGCGTCCATAAAGGCAGACACTCGCAATGCTCGCAGCCAGCCCCCTCGAGAGCTGACTGGGCATGCTGCACTCCCAAACAAACAACACAAAGAAAGAGTGTATCCCCGCCCGTTAGATAGCGCGAGCAGGGAGGAACACACTTCTTAAATGCTGTTCGCTCGCCATAGTCTCTCATACAAAATTGTTTGTGTGGTGTAAGTGTGATAACTCCTGCCTAGCAAATACTAAAGACAGACACAGTGTTTACACTCAGACAGATTCACATATAGCGCGACTGAAGGCACAGAAGCTGACGCGCTTGTGTTTTGGGGTGCTTTATAGTTTCCTGGTCGATGACGTCACCCGCCTATGACGTTCCGTCTCTCCATTGGGCTGATTCCATACGTGCTTCATGATGCACAATGCAGGGGCGTTCCCACAGCATTTGACGCAGCTCGAAGTTTCCTTGAAAGGGAACTTATAATTTAGATGAAACATGTTCAAATCCCGAACAAACATGGGCATCCCTGGGCTGTTAAATCTTGAGTAGTAATCAATTTCTTTGACTTGTGAAGGTGAAAACTGCAGAACTTATGTAGTTAATGCCTACGATCGGTCAATGAGCGACAACTCGTGGTACCATCACAGAGAGCCACAAAATCACTCTCCAGAACATTCTCATTCATGGTACCATGCTGGTGGAATGATCTGCTAAACTTAAAATCAGATAATAAGCAAACGTAGATGCTGTGGAGATATTACACGTCACAATCTGACGTCACAGTCTTTACGGGATCTTTACGGGAAGTGTGTGAACACACTCACAGATTCCGGAAAAATCACTGGCAGTGTAAATGAACCAAAATCAAATGATCCCGGGACACATTATCCGTGTATTTTCCGGAATCTCTGTGTGAAAGGGGCTTAGGTTGGTCCAAGTGCATTGGCTGGAGGTCATCATCAGGCTGCACCTTCACCACAGGGGTTTTCTCATTTCCTTTCTGATGGTGGCAATGTTGTGTAGTATGGCACATGCAAGAATAATGTCGCAGGCCCTGTCAGGTGCAAACCTCAGACTTTTCAGACACTGAAATCTTCCCTTTAGTTGCCCAAAGGTCATTTCAATGCATGTCCTTGTCCTGGCTAGAGCTGTGTTGTAACAGGTTTGGGTCAGGGAATGGCATCATAAAATAATACCTGCAGGCATAACCCCTGTCTCCAAGCAGTATCCTGTTGTAATCCCCTATAATGGAAAAATGCAGTTTTGTTAGGCTCTGCATAAGTGTATGTAATACAGTGAGCTTGATATTTATATTTCCCTTACCACGTTCAAATAATAGTAATAGTAGTAGTAGTAGTAGTAGTCTTTATTGTCACTTAGTCACAAGTACCAGCGAAATTAGCCATACACAAATAATGTGCATAAACTGCCAATGATACATTTTATACAGAATTTACTGACATTCTTAAAGAATGGGACCATAATAAAGAAATTATTCTCATGGGGGATTTTAATCTTAACTGGTAAGACAAGTTAAAGAGGAGAAAGTTAAAAGTAATTACAGATCAATTCCATTTAGAACAGCTGATAAAAGGCCCAACTAGAATCACAAAACGCTCAAGTACACAACTTGATCTTTTTTTTTTGTAATAAACCAGAAAGGATAACAAAAAGTTACAATCTTATCAATGGTTTATCTGACCACAACTTAACTCTGGTGGCAAGGAAATTAACTAAAAATAGATTTAAGAATAATACATCATCCTGCCGCAAAAATTCTCTCTGTATACCGAAATGCAAGCAGGACACATTTGATACTGAGATACATAACTTGGATTGGGGAGATGTTTTATCTTCTGAAAATCTGGAGAACAGTTGTCAGTTATTTACATAAAAAATTAAAGGGTTAGTTCACCCAAAAATTTAAATTCTGTCATTAATTACTCTCCCTCATGTTGTTCCAACCCCGTAAGACTTTCGTTCATCTTCGGAACACAAATTAAGATATTTTTGATTAAATCTGAGAGCTGGATCACTCCTCCATAGGCTTCTTAAGGGATCGAAACTGACCGGCCCAAAAGTTATGAAAGACATCGTTAAAATAGTCCGAGTGACTACTGTGGCCCAATCTTAAGTTTATCAAGCGATGAGAATACTTTTTGTGCGTGTAGCAAGGTGGAATAACTCCACCTATTGGGAGATCGTGCGCATGCGTGTGGCTGATTGGCTGCCCTTGTATGGAGTATAAAAGAAGTGGGTTTTTGCGACCGGATATGCGTCTTGGTATTGCCGTGATGTCACGTCATCTGTTGCCGCCGACGGTTTAAACTGTTCGTGTCTGCGGTGCGCTCGCTGCCTACTTGTCACAGGTATGTTCAGCCGTGTCATAAATGAGTGTTGACCCTGTTTAGCTGCTATCCGTTTTATTCACAGTGAAATATTTATAGCATGTCATTTACAGCGATTATGTTTCTAATAGAGTGGCT